>CAJDSM010024660.1:29306-44235 GCA_903981925.1 Ostrea lurida | reverse complement strand
TTATTTGTAAATTATGATCCTTAACTTTTTTGTCAAGTATATTTAAATATCACACTTCAATAACCCCAATTGATAAAGTTTTTTTTTATTAAAGGTGTGTCAATTTATAAATATATATATTATCGACAAAGTCCAAAGTTGACATAGGGATCCCCATATAGCTTAACGTTACATAGATTGAAATTATCATACCATAACATTTAAAGGTGAAAAGTTCTTCTACACAAACTAAATTATCGACATGGGAAGCCCATAATACAAACGCACGTGTAAATGAATACAATTTGCCGATAAACCCAGAAACGTCCTGCATGGACCACTTACAAAGTTCTTTGAGATATTATCGCAGATTAAATTGGCGACCCACTTTCGTTTTCGTTTTCTCTAACACGAAAGTTGTTGGCATTTAAAGGCAGTGGGATTCTATAAAAATAAACAATGGTTACGTTTACCATTGATTGAATTCGATCTTACAGAATGAATAAGTTTTGGCAATCGTTGAATAGATATAATTTCCTACGACTTATTTTAGTCGTGAGTCAGCCGTGTGGTAATTTCCAAAACGAGATGATATGTATCAGGGGTGCTCATCTATCAGTGTATATGTATCTCTATCTAAAAACGGTAGCGTCTCGATTGACAAACACCTTAATATAAATGAGATCAATGACATCGTGCAATCTGCATATTACGCTTGTCACTCTACAGAAACTGCCGTACTACGGTTACATCATGACTTTGTGTCTGCATTAGATGGAAATTCTTGTGTGACCCTTTTGATGCTCGACCTATCTGCCGCCTTTACGCGATAGACCAAAACATTCTCATTGGCCGTATTAAATAATTATTTGGAATATCTGGATCATCATTGACATGGTTTAGATCATATCTCCCTGACCGCAGACAGCAGGTTGCAATTGCTACACCAGTTTCCAGCGATGTTCAGCTATGTTTTTGTGTTCCCCGAGGCTCTGTGTTGGGACCATGTCTTTACTGCAAGTATTCTAAACACATTGGTGAAATATGCCGACGTCATGAGATATGCAAACAATACGCAGGTCTATATAGTTATAAAACATAATGACACCTTGACCGTAATTGTAAACTTTAAACAACAATTCCTCACGACGAACTAAAATATAGGCTTTTTCGGAATATAGATAACTGCTTTTTAAGCAAAACGGCACCTGAAAATACAACATTCTGGTAGTTGGGAAACAAGATGCATATTTTCTTAGAAACCATTCTGATTGCCCACACAAGTACTCTGAAGTAGATATTAAGAGCATGCTTGGATTTCTTATCGATAACATTTGTGTAGTCTTTGGAGACCATATCTTCCAACAATCTGTTGGTATTCCAATGGATACTAATTGTGCTACCTTTTTGGCAGTCTTAGTTTTATTTTTACATTCATACGAAGCAGAATTTGGTTTAAAAACTGTTAAGGGCATAAATAAAAAAAAAAAAAAAAAAAAAAAAAAAAAAACGTGCCGTGTCCTTCAACACTTACATATAGATATATGATTATGATGTTTTATCAATCAACAATAAGAATTTTCATCAAGTATGTCCATATGATATATCCCGACACCACAGGAATCTGACATATCTGCTTCGTATTTGGATATTTTACTTATTCTTGACTGTAATAGCAGACTGACAACCACAAAGGCAAGATAACGGACAGTGATAACCTCGTAAGTCCTAAATAGAATACAAAAACAAGAGTTGTGCAAACGACCCCTAGACACACCAGAGTGGATCAGTGCCTAGGTGGAGTAAGCACCCCCTGTTGACCGGTCACACTCGCCGTGAGCCCATAGTCTTGATCAAGAAACGGAACAATCCGTAGTCAAATCAGTGTGTGAATACGCCTAACAATGGCTATGAAACACATCAGACAGCATTTGACTCAATGGCAGGACATATTGGTAAACTAATTGTTATAACGACCATAGAATTTACGAAATTGCTTTAAACGTGACTGTTGAAACCTGCAACAACAACTTGTCTGTAAGTAGCCTGCCTCGATTCAACAACTTGATCATACACAGAAACAAGCTTTTGCATATCGAATAGTGAGAAGACATACACACCATATGCAGGTGATGATGGAATATTGCTACATAAATATGGAAGTTGACGATGGAGAAGCTGAAATTGCTTCCGTTGTCATAAAGTTGAGTCGTTAGTTTGCCGTTAATCAATGTTCAATAAATGTCAAGTACGAAGCAGACATGGAAGACTCTGTGAGTGTCCTTCATTTCTAGTTCGTTGGTATATATTGAAGTCGACATTATGAATGGGAAAGCATATTATGATAGATAAAACGTCGTCAATATATCGAACTGTCGAATAAAGGCCACCGCTAGAGATTTCTTCTTTTCATGTAGAAGCTTTGATGAATTCTGCCTCACAAATATAAAAAAGTACAGCTAATAAAAGGAGCACAATTGTGCCCATTGGAATTCCAACAGACCGTTGGAAGACTACTCCAACAAGTTAGAACTCTCGGTAACGTACTTTATATACCTCGGACTCTAACACCCGAACCCCATTTTTAACGAGCTAGTTCCGACTGAATTTTGGTTGGAACGTATTTTGAATGAAAATAATAGTAAACAAGTGATTTTCAGACACTTAACATTTTCAGGTGTTATAGTAGTCAATGACAAACAATAAATTCACTTTAAACATAATGCATCGGTATTCATTAATCAAAAACATCATCGTTTAAACATTTAACGCAGAATTTGTTTTGATTTCACGTCAGAAATATTTTGCAGATCGTTTTTCAGAAAACGAATATATTGCATCATCAGTTCGTTTTAAAAGTAATAAACCAGTATAACACTTAAATTTACATACAAATCTGCACATTTTTAAAATTATAATTTCACTTCCTCCTACACCCATAAAATTACGTATTATGCGGATATGTATATGTAGAGTACTGGCGGAATCAATTTCGTTTGTCGAAATACCTCTGAATTCCATTTCCGAAATTTTGGTAAACGACCTTCACCTTATCATTTCAAATGGCGAAGTACAAAGCATCAAACGTAATCATAGTCCAAAAAAAACCCCCACATACAAAATCGAGTGTAGGCAACACGGACCTCGACGAAAGCGAAGGCAGGATCAGGTGGCCATGGAAGAGTAAGCATCCTCTTGCTGACCGGTCACACCTGCCGTGAGCCTGTAGTCGAAACAAAGTAAACGGGGTCCCGTCGTCAAATCTAGTATGAAAATGACAGTCTAGTCAACATATGATTTAGTGATAATTTGTAATCGCAAACAAGTCATTATAGCGACCGTAGAATTGCGAATGATGATTTAACGCGGATCCGTTATAACCCTGCAAACACCAACTTTTTGCGTTAATAGTTGGCCTCGCTTTAAAAAATCATCATACGCATGGCATGCATTGCGTATCGAATCAACTGAGAGACATAGACACCATAACAGGTTGATGTGGTACATTACTACACAGAAAAGGAAAGTGGATAATTGCAAAGTCAAAGTCATCACGTTTATCAATCAATGTAGTTGTCAGTCTGCCATTAGAATAAAATATCCGAATATGAAGCACATCTGCCAGATTCTGTGGTGTCTTATTTCAAGTTCCTCAGGATATATCAATGGCTAATTGTGAAAACTATGATGTTAATTGATAGACATGGTCTATATACCTTAAGTAAGTTTGAAGACACGGCGACATCGTTTTCCCAATTCGATTTTAAAAATTATGGATAAACCCTTAGTGTGGCATAATAGCTAGGTTTTACAGGTGTGTTTTTGGACGAAAATTGATTATTTGATTGGTGATAAACATTGTTAAGGATAAAGCTTTTGAATGCGTTTTGAACAACCCTTATCAAAGTTGACTCTTTCAGCGGTGAGAATTTTTACAATGGATGCTAGAGGTTACGCCGTGAACTTCTGCATTGCTGGAGTATTGGAAGATCTGCTTGCAAAAACTACACAAGATATTGTCAATGAGGAACTCCAGCATTGCTTTAATAACAACTTCAGAGTACTTGTGTGGAGAATCAGAGTGGAGTTTAACAAAATAATGTTTTGAATGGCTGATCACTAGATAAGAATATTTTCTTTTTCCATTTTTGTTAAAGAAGCAACTGTCTATAATGTTACAAAGTCTGATCTTAATTTGTCGTGCGGGATGGTCGTGTAAAGTGTTGAAAAGTCATATGTTTTGATGTTGTTGATATGTGAAAGGTTCTGGGATTTCCAAATTCACTTGAAGTTCTTTAGAGTTTTTTTAGAATCCACATTTGATTTACTCGCTTCTGGCATATGTATTTTCATAATACGTCTGAAGTTGCTCCTTGACAGCTGTCAATATTTTCGTGAGGAGTAAAGACAGGGGCTTGATGGAACATTTACTAGACCAGCAATATATCTTTGTTTGTAAGGTTTTTATGAAGTTTTGGAATCCGTATAGGTACGGTAGTTCATATTCTTCCGTCGCATGACTGGGTATTAAATTTGTTTAAAACTGAAGCATGATTTTTAAGAATTTTCATCGTTTGAAAGAGCAGTAGGAGTGTAAGTACGATTACGAATGTGTAAGTTAATACCAAGTTCGTTTAAAATGCAGTTGTAGTAATGAGCCTTACAGACAAAAACAATCTCGTTTAAAGTCATCATTTCGCAAATTCTACGGTCGCTATAATGACATTGTTTGCGATTACAATTATCACTAAGTCATATGTTGACTGATTTGTCTCATACCTTGTTAGACTGTCATTTCCTACTAGATTTGACTATGGGTAATCCCGTTTACTTTATTTCGACTAAGGGCTCACGGTGGGTGTGACCGGTCAGCAGAGTATGCTTACTTCGACTGCAAAGTCAAAGTCATCACGTTTATTTACATAATGTAGTTGTCAGTCTGCCATTAGAGTCAATATTAAGTAAAATATCCAAATATGAAGCAGATCTGTCAGATTCTTGGTGTCCTTTATTTCGAGTTCTTTGGGATATATCAAATGGACTATGTAAAAATTATGATTGTTAATTGATAACATATCATCTAATACCTATATGTAAGGTTCAAGGACACGGCAAGTTTTTTTGTTTTATCCAGTAACAGTTTTTGTACAAATTCTGCTTAGAAATACGTCTGCCAATAAGGGGGCATGATAAGTGCCCATAGGAATACCAACAGATTGTTGGAAGACCTGGTCTCCAAAGACAACATAAATATTATCTATAAGAAACCCAAGCATGCTCTTAGTATCTACTTCAGAGTACTTGTGTGGGCAATCAGAGTGGTTTATGTCAAAATAGATATCTTGTTTCCCAATGACCAGAAACTTGTATTTTCGGGTGCCGTTTTTGTTCAAAATGCAATTATCAATTATCTGAAAAAGCCTAGATTTTAATTGATCGTGAGGAATTGTTATATAAAGATATTAGGGCACGCCCCCTTTCAGTAACCTTAACTGTGTTGCGTATGTGTTACTCTGTTCATTTGATCTTGGCAATGGGCTCACAGTGAACAGCTAACTCTTTTCTAACACCAGACCCTTCATCTTATGTGTTGAAGGGTCCGTGTTGGCCATGTCCTGTGTTCTATATTTGTAGAATTCCACAGACTAATCATTGATCTACACCTTTACACCTGATCCCACCTCTGGTATGTCCAGGGGTCCGTGTTAGCCGAACTCTTGTTTTTGTATTCTATTTGGAACTTACGAGATTGATCACTGTTCGTTATCTTTGCATTTACATGTCACTATTTATTTTATGAAATTGTACTAATAATTGCTGTCCTTATGACACAAAACACAAGTAATCAAACACAAGAATTAGATCATTTATTTTATATATTGTAGAAGACAAACATTACACACATCATACATGTAATTCATCACCACTACAATATCAAACGCAGAGATAAACAAGAAGTCCATGTGCCATATTGCTCACCTGAGTGACCTTGGACCTGAATCAGCAGTGATGATTTTAAAAAGAAATTCCAAGTTTCCTTAAAACTGACCCAATGGTTCTGGAGAAGATTTTTTTTGTGCAAAACTTTGATTTCCTATTATGGCCCAACCTTACCCCCGCGAAGTATGATCTGATTAAAATTTGGATTTACTCTATATCAGGAAGCGTTTAGGGAAATATTGTTTCTTTTGGTCCAATGACTCTTGAGGAGACGATTTTTAAAATCGTTCCATATATATTCAAATGTAACACTTTGTTCCCATATTATGTATTATGACCCCATCATACCCCATGGAGTCATGCTTTGAACAAATATGAGTTTCCACTATATCAGGAAGCTTTAATATAAATTTCAGCTTTTCTGGCGATATGGTTTTAAAGATTTAAAAAAAAAAGATTTTCCTTATATATTAAAATGTATAATTTTTATCCCCTATTGTAACCCCATAGTACTCCCGGGGGTCATGATTTGAATAAACATTAATGTTCACTATATCAGAGAGCTTTCATATAAATTTCAGCTTTTCTGCCCCAGTGGTTCTTGAGAAGATTTTTAAAGAGTTTTCCTATACATATATATTCAAATGTAAATCTTTGATCCCCAATTGTAGCCTCATCGTACACCCGGGGGTTAAGATTGAACTAACTCCACTATATCAGGAAGCTTTCATATAAATATCAGCTTTTCTGGCCCTGTGGTTCTTGAGAAGAAGATTTATAAAGATTTTCCCTTTATATTTACAGGTAAAAGTTTGATCCCCTATTGTTGCCCCTATAGACACCTCAGGGATTATGATTTGAACAAAGTTGAATCTCCACTAAATCAGAAAGCTTTCATATACATTTCAACATTTCTGTTATATTGGTTCTTCAGAAAATTTTCAAATGACACTACCCTATTTTTGCATTTTCGTGATTATCTTCCCTTTGAAGGAGTCCTGGTCCTTCATTTGAAAAGATCTTGAATTGCCTTCACCCAAGAATGATTTGTACCAAGTTTAATTGAATTTGGCCGAGTAGTTTTGGAGAAGAAGATGAAAAGTTTTCAACAACGACAGCGACGACAGACACCAGACACATTTTTATCTGGAAAGCTTACTTGAGCTACACACAAATGTGCTGAATGGTAACGGAAATGGGTCAATCATTCACTTCCGATGTGACTTGAAAATGATTCTTAAAGAATGTTCTTGAATGCTTTTTTGTGATGTTAATCATCTATTCATAATCTGACCAGACTTGAATTTTCACTGCATGATTATGTTTAATGGGTCATGGGCACGTCTTGAGGTAAAAAAAATGTCAAATTCCATTTCTCCATTTTTAATGTTTACAATGTTCAACTAAGCCATTTATAGTGGTCAGCAAGAATTTAAGTGCCAGCAGTTGAGATGGTTATTAATCCAGCACTGGCAAATCTTTCTTGGGTAAGCAAAGCTCATGTAATGTTTTGTTTAGATATATTAAATATGCTGGTAAACATTATAAAGCCGATTTTCAAATTAGATAGGTCATTCTAAACACATATAAACATTTTCTAGTATTTCTTATATCTTCTTTAAATTTCAACATGATACATGTATTTTCTATCAAATATTCTATTTTCAGCTGAAAACGTGTCTATACCTTTTAAAATGATATTCAAAGAAGATAAGCGTCAAGTGTGACCTAGAAAATCTAAAGAACCAGACACACACATATGTAAGCTACAAACGCACCATGAATAGGAACATCTTATTATTATAACTCTGATCCTTCCAAGTTTTTGGCCCCAATCTTTTGGCACTACATTGATCACTTTTATAGAGTTTTGCTTTCATGTTTCGGATTTCCAACATTTCGGTTTTGAGCATCACTGAAGAGACATAATTTGTCGAAATGCGCATCTGGTGCATAAAAATTGGTACCGTATATGATTTATATTGAAGAAGCCCACGTACCATCGCGCGGAAATATTAGCCTGCAACTCCCGCGCGAAGAAAACAATGTTCCCAGGATGAGATTACACATGTAAAAGTTACACATGTCAGAATGAGTATCATAGAACTACGTATATATATATATATATATATATATATTTGTCAAAATCGAGAGAGAGAATACCAGGATATATAGTGTTATTTCAATGCAAATCCATTATATTTCTTTGATTGGTCTTAGTCATTCTCCTCTAACATATATAATGGAATCCACCTAACGAATCGTAATATGTCACTAGAATGCGTAATCCATTTACAATTACGATACAAGTTATGAAAAATATCCCTCAATGGTTCGGTGAATGGATAACTGTCTATGATTAAGGTCAATCTATTCCGTGATGGATTACTTGAGAAAATGTAATGTAGAACTTTCAGCTCATCTACATCACCAGCATGGTTATCTGAGAAATAGATCATGATATGCTTATAATTGTTTAGAATATTAGATATATTCTCAAAGCTTGTCCTGCCTATTTGATTCAAGTGGTCCATCTCGTGGCTAAACCCTACATTAACACCATTACATTTTAGAACATTGATGATATTTTCATGAACGTAATTTCTGTCCTCATCGCTGCAGAATACAAAGCATTTGTGCTTTTGCATACATTTATCAAGAATGCATTCCAATTTATCAAAAATACCCTCAATCTTTACGATATCATTTTCGATTTGGCCTATTTGCAGGAAGAGTAGTACGATACTTAGATAGCTCCAAACCATCTTTGAATTCATCCAAATCAACAGTGCATATATTGTTTGATTACAAATATAGCTACAGCAATCGGATATTGCAAGATGCTCACGAAACTGAAAATATTTCGACATGAAAATGGAATCAGCAAGACCTTTCTGGCGCAGGTGTTGGTAGCAAGGCGGCACAACAACATACCTCATCCAGTGCTCCATGGTATGGACTGACATCTTATGTGTAGTCTCATTGAATAAATCTATGCTATACTTAAGACTGTGCACTCCATAGATATCCTTCGCCCACAGGGGCAGAGCACAACGAGAGACTTAAACATGAAAATCATTTCCTTGCAGGAAAATTTCTGTGAAGACAATATTTGATCTGTGTATTTGAAGTAAGAAAATCCATACACTGTGTTTTCAATGTATTCACCTTCATTATGTATAGCGATATCCCGTGTTTTTGCAAACAGTTTATCATTTATGTAGTATGCAAAGTTTACCTCATATTTTTTGTGCATCCATAAGTTTGGCCAAGTCAGAATTAATACGTTTCCACATGGTACAAAAAGTACTTCCGTCTCTTTCTGTCGATTTTTTAAGTAAAATATAATTTGAGGCGTTCCAGGAGTTGCTTTCCATTGATGAATCTCTCTATATGTTAAACATTGATACTCTCCAATATCCTCTTCCCTAATGAATTCAATGTGTAGAGTACTTGAGTTACTGTGATACTCTGTGATATATCTTAATGAATTCTCTTGAACTCTCTGTCCATCTTTTATCCACACTACACCACGTTCATGTGGGTGGTAAATACATCCAAATTCTATCTTTTCTCCTATGTTTCTGATATGTACCATTTTGAATGGTTTAGATTTGAAACGGTTACTATCGGAAACATTGCTGAGTGGTGCATCACCAGGTGAGTTTGCATCATAAATGGTCCATGTTGAATTCAATCCCCCAAATTCATTATCCATCCTTTCGTCGTTGACACTACGATAATTTGGACGCAGCCATAACATAGCGCAATAGAGGCTAAACATATACCATAAGAAGACTCGCAAACTATACCGTAAATTTAAATTGTGAAGCAGTTGACGAATGAAGAGGGGCATTCGGCATTGCACCTTGGGAACTCTAAGTGCAACTTGTCCCAATAACTCTGAATATGAATGTATGATAACTTCAAACTAATCAGATAATGAATATTTTGTGATTGTTTTTATGAGTAACAGATTAGTACAAAGTCAAATGGTTGCCCGGATAAGGTTTTGAGATCGCTTTTACGAAAGATCATATGGTTACGTTCTATTGGTGCCTTGAGCCAAACAATATGTTAATTAAGTTGTTTTCCCCACACAGTCATTGGTGGATCTTTAATAATAGATTTCAAACTAGCATATGTGGTGTAAATGGCAAACGGATACGATTAGTGATTAGCTTCGATAGTCCCGCAGATAGCTATAACAGACAAGAGTTAGACAACAGGCGGACCCGATTCTTGGCATCCTGCATGAAGACATTTAGAGTATTTGATGAGATAGTCTTTTGTTTTCTTTGTTGCAAGCACTGAGTACATACAGGTCAATTATTAGAAGTGATAATGATAGTCAATATTCGAGAGAGTATTATTTGTTGCTGTTGTTAAAGCTTCTTATCTAATTAAAAACCTAACAATTTATAGTGTCATACTAACCAATTTACGAAATTAATACAAGACTACTTTTATATTCATAGATCTAGATTCTCCACATAACCACTATCAATCCGAATGAAAGCATGTTGCGGTCTATGTTTGTTTTTAATTTTGTCAATCACCGGCAGGGATATCCCGTCAATATCGCAGTCTAAGTAATTGTTTAACATAATTTCTGTGTATTGTTCATCTATTAAACCGTGTCCTATCTGGAGAATCAGTGGTGTTTAAACCAAATTCCGAATCCTGTCATCTTATCTTAAGTTTGGATAATAATCCTGTGCTTGCTGGACTTCAATGCTTGAAAGGTTCATGTCGGCGATGATAAGAACATCACATCATGGAGGTCTGCGAAATCCTTGAATTTGTGAAATCGGTGACTTCATGAGATGGGATTGCTATCCGTCGACAGGCGGTATTGCTTAACTCCTTCGCAAACACCTTGATCAAAGTCTAATCTGGTTGTTTCCAAAGTTGATCAGTCGTTGTTTTGTCTTTATTTGGGAAATTACAGTATTGACCTGTTGCTTAGTCATTTGCCTTTGCATTTAATATTGTATTCAACGTACAAGATCAGATATACGTTTCCATAGTATTGTTTAGATTAAATTTAATACGTTGTAATGCCGGGATTTGAGAGTGGTTGGGCAGCGATTTGCAAGGAGATTGTTGTCCGAAATAATAATAGACGATCTGTTCAAACCATAAGTGTCTCTCGTATTCTCCAATTGTTTATACGCCAGTTACGTAGTGTATGTTGGACAATAGAAAAATAGAAGCCGGTGTAGTAAGTCCATTTCTCAGGCGACTGTCTGTAAGGAACCGGAGTGAAATGACAATAGCGTTGTATTTAGATAATGTATTCCTAATGCACTAGCATTGCTCAAATTATGTAGTCACGAGGAGTGAGAAGAATTGACGTCGATGGCATAATTTTGTGATATTGTTGTTTTGATCAGGGGAATGAAAAATTTCATATGTACTGCATTATGTTAAATGCCATTAGCATAAGGGCTTGCGGTCGACATTTTGTAGGAAATATCTTGGCAAGTAATCATTAATTTTTTATGCAAACGTCCAGTCGGTGCTTGAAACGTGTGAGGTATGGGTTTTGTTGCTAAGTTATGATACATTCTGCAATTAAGGTCGGTGTTATGAAATGAATGCAATTTCAGTTTAATACGTGTTCCATATAATTCTGGTATGTGTAGTTTTGTCTAAGCTATATCCTCAGAATACAGGGAACATGTTCATGTGCGGTCTCCCTTACCAGAAAAGTGTGTATAAGTAGGATAGGATGTTTCCAAAAGTTGCATTCAATACAAATTGCTTTAATAATTCCTGTGCCGCTTGTGCGCTAATGCCGTTTTTTAGTGTTCATAACTCATGCTATGCTTTAGCTGGCTCATGCATGACTCATAAGCGAGTGATAGAATCATATTTCTTAATTGTGCCATAAGCGATTCTCTTGTACTCGAACATGTTCGAATCCCATATCTAACAATAGATGTAATCTGGTTGTGTTTAATTTTATTTAGGCCATACAGCAAACATTCGTGTCATTTGTACAGGGAGCCGTTAGAGTTTATTCGCCACTTAATATTAACGTCAGCGCTTGCCTTCGTCGCTGAGTTTTGATGGGTCTTACTTTAGCGCGTGGGCTATTTTTCGATACAGAAGAAGCAAGCGAAACAAAGATTACTTCGATTTCGTCCGTGAAATGTCCAGTTATTAAGGAGGCAGATCGTCGTTTAGTCATAACGATGTAGAAATAAATTTCTGAAATAGCGCGAAATTACAGGAAATATGACCACTCTAAAAGTTTTCCAAGTTTTTTGAAAGAGAATTGCCTATTCGGTGGCAAATTGTAGAAAACAACACGTTCGAAGCGGAGAACCAAAACTTAACGAGTGATCAAGTCAGATCGAGTCTTGAACAGGTTTTGTTTTAAAGTGATGCGTAGAAAGAGTCTGTAAAGTGATTGATCTTCAAGAATTGAATAATACATGAGTTACCATTTTTCAACATGACCTGTCGCAGCGCAGATTACATTTTTTTGAAGTATAATCGTCCGGTGAACAGTTGGCCCAAGACTCTTGCAATCTGAAAATGAACATAAGTAAAGCGTGTGAAAATGGTGGTAGAGATGCATGAAAAAGTGGTCAGTGGATCAAAATGGAAAAAGCGACTTATATTATCCCTGATGTACTCAGTTGTGTTGTGGACAGATCATAAAGTGCATGTCTTGGAGAAAAGCAGATGGAAAATTGAGACGCGCAGTGCATTGGTTTACGTCAGTCCGGAAATGGAGGGGTTCTCTTATCTGAGGTGGCGTTTTGGGTGGCTGTGTATGTTATTCAGGAATGGTTTTATTAACAACCCACCCTGATTAATGGAAATTTAAAACACAGGAAAAGGATATTACACTTTTTAGAGCAATAATTTCTGGCATAAGTTGTTACGCTAAAACATTTCAGTAACTAGTCCCTGGGTGGTTTGCAGAAATGAACAATATTAAATTGTTCAGGAGCCCAGATGTCAGCAAGGGCTAAAGCCTGGAAAGAACATAATACTTAATCAGCCTGTGTTGCAGACTGGCCAGTCAACAAATCACCGGACCTAAAACCTCATAGAAATGTGGTGGAGATTTATAAAAATTAAACTTTCTGTAGCGATAGGCGCAATGACAATGGGCCGTGCGAATCATGATTTTTTGTTTAACAAAAGAGGCCAACTACTACGAAAACGTAACTTTTTGCAAGTGTTATTAAACGAATCTCGTTTAAAGTATCATTTTTCAAATTCTACCGACGGTCGCTTCAATGACGCTTGTTATGCGATAACAATTATCACTTAAGTCACTATGTTGACTGTTTTTTCAATACCTTTTGTTAGGCTGTTTTTCCTACATAGATTGTAACTAACGGGCTATTCCGTTTACTTTTTTCTGACTAAGGGCTTACGGCGGGTTGTGACGCGGTCCAGCAGATGATGCTTACTCTTCCATGACACCTTGACCTGCCTTCGCTTTTGTCGGACGTCTCCAATATGAGTGAAATATGTCTCGGTGGGACGTAAACCAATATAATTAATGCAATCAATCGCTTTTTGTCGGAGTCCGTGTTTGCCTCTAGCAACTTCGATTTTGTTGTGGTTTTTTGGCTAAGTGTTTACGTTTAATAGTGTTACTTCGCCATTTTATACTTTCAAGGAGGAACCTCATATTAAAACAAAACAGAACTTGTTGATGGCCTTGCTGGTTCTAGCCCAATGACTCCGTATATCAATGTGTAGCAGAAAGACCTGTATAACTAGGGATTTCGCGAAATCCACAAAAGTTTTTCTTGAAATCACTGGAAATTGACGACCTTTTATTTTACACGAATCTACTAGGTGCGATTTCTTGAACTGATATTAGAAATTATTAGCTAATTAGCTGCTGTGTTTGGTGATTTCATAATTGTTGGTACTTTGATTTTCAAAAGGAGATGATCCAAATTGTTTTGAAGAATTTAAACTTTTGATGATTACTTTAATGTGGCATGAAGTACATGGTACTTCACATGCTGATGTGGAAAGTCTACCAGAAGATTCAAACCAGTCTACTAGCAACTAATATATAATCATTCAAGCAGAAAAGAAAACTATATGGCTCCGATAATCCACATATCCTCAAGAATTCAACGTGAGCTCTACACTAAGATTAAGTGTCCATTTAATAAGCGTGTTGCCCAAGGAAGCCTTATTAGTGAAATAATAGAAAGACGCCTCTGACTATACATGTCGAATAATTTTTCAAGCACTAAATTTGTGCAATGCTTATGATATTGTGATGATTTGTGAGTGAAAATCTTTGTAACACATGAGTTTCGCAAAGGGTGGTAGCAAAATCTTGTGCAGGAATGTATCAGATGCATAGTGATGGGGTGCTGAGAGCAGTTTTTTGTTTGTGATCTATGTCTCCAGCAATGAGGATCTGTTGTATTTTATGAGTTAATGGTATATTGACGTATAAGTTTTATAGGCAAGAGAGTATCACGAAGTTGTGTGTCAGATTTTAATTACAATGAATGTGAAGGTGTCACATGATTGATATGGCGTGCATAGAAATTATAAGTCACGCTAGGTCGAGTGTGAATTGTCGTGAAATACTGGGAGCATCGTCTTCGTAGTAATTTCTAAGCAGAAAGTGCCTAGAGTGTTTAGTGATTTCGAGTGAAAATTGCTAGAGATTGGCAGGGCAGTTCGCTTTCACAATATTCTCTACTTGAAAATATTTTAGGGATTTCGCGTAAACTCAGCTTTGTTAATGATACTATCAACCAGTGGCTCAAAGTATAGTATACCTCGTGCACTGGTCGCCATAGTACGTCATCAATTGAAATAGTACATACAATGTGACGTAGCAGGTTCTTCAGTTGCATCGGTCCGGATAAAGTTGTTGCAGGTAAAATGTGTTATTCGTTATTTATTAACGCTATAAGGTGACATTATGTAAGCAATGATTAACGATTATTCTTGGTCCTCTAATGTATGCTATTTTTTGCTCTTTTTATGACCATGTTTGTAGCTT
>CAJDSM010024660.1:13973-29281 GCA_903981925.1 Ostrea lurida | reverse complement strand
GATGTATGATACTTCAACTAATCAATATGAAATTTGGATCGTTTTAGAGTAACAAAAGACAAAAAGTCAAATGTTGCACCGGATAGGATTTGAGTCTTTACGAAAAGATCATAAATGTTCGTTCTAATGGATGCCTTGAAGCCAAACAAATGTAATAAGTTGTTTTCCACACATCATGGTGGATATAATTAATAGATTTCAACACAATGTGTAAAGGCAAAGATAACGATTAGTGATTAGCTTCATAAGTCCCAAATAGCATACAAAACAAGAGTTGGACAACACGGACCCTGAATTCTGCATTCTGCATGAGACTTTAGAGGTATTGATCAGTATCTTTTTGTTTTCTTGCAACACAATACAACAGGTCATTATTGAATGATAATGATATCAATATTCGGAGAGAGTATAGTTGCTGTTTAAAAGCCTTATCTATTAAAAACCTAAAATATGTGTACATATACATTTACAAATAATACAAGAACTACTTTTAATATCAGACTAATTCTCCAGACATACACCACTAACTCAACCGGAATGAAAGCATGTGCGGTCTATGTTTTGTTTTTAATTTTCAATCACCGGCAGGGATATCCCTCAAAATCCAGTCAGTAATGTTTAAACATAATTTCTGTGTATTGTCGTCATCTATTAACACCAGTGTCCTATTCTGAAGAATCGTGGTTTTAAACAAATTCCGATCTTCATTTTATCTTAAAGTTGATAAATAACTTTGCTTGCTCTTATGCTGAAGGTTCATGCGATGATAAGAACATCACACGGAGTCTGAAATCCCTTGAATTTGTGAATGGTGCTCAAGATGGGTGCTACCGGTCGACAGGGGATGCTTACTCCTTCCAAACACCTGATCAAACATCTGGTGTGTTCAAGGATCCGTGTTTTCTATTTGGGAATTACAAGTTTGACCTGTTCGTTGTCTTTGCCTTTGCATATTAATATTGTATTCAACTACAAGATCAATATATGTTCCAAGTATTTTTAATAAATTAATACTGTGTAATGCCATAAGTGTTGCACGATTTCAAAATGTTGTCGAAATAATAAAACGATCTTTCAAACCAAGTGTCCTGTATCCCCATTGTTATACGCCGTTACGTAGTTATAGTTGGACATCAGAAAATAGAACCGGTGTATGTCATTTCTCAGCGACGTTAAGGAACCGGAGTGAAATGACAATAGCGTTGTATTTAGATAATGTATTCCTAATGCACTAGCATTGCTCAAATTATGTAGTCACGAGGAGTGAGAAGAATTGACGTCGATGGCATAATTTTGTGATATTGTTGTTTTGATCAGGGGAATGAAAAATTTCATATGTACTGCATTATGTTAAATGCCATTAGCATAAGGGCTTGCGGTCGACATTTTGTAGGAAATATCTTGGCAAGTAATCATTAATTTTTTATGCAAACGTCCAGTCGGTGCTTGAAACGTGTGAGGTATGGGTTTTGTTGCTAAGTTATGATACATTCTGCAATTAAGGTCGGTGTTATGAAATGAATGCAATTTCAGTTTAATACGTGTTCCATATAATTCTGGTATGTGTAGTTTTGTCTAAGCTATATCCTCAGAATACAGGGAACATGTTCATGTGCGGTCTCCCTTACCAGAAAAGTGTGTATAAGTAGGATAGGATGTTTCCAAAAGTTGCATTCAATACAAATTGCTTTAATAATTCCTGTGCCGCTTGTGCGCTAATGCCGTTTTTTAGTGTTCATAACTCATGCTATGCTTTAGCTGGCTCATGCATGACTCATAAGCGAGTGATAGAATCATATTTCTTAATTGTGCCATAAGCGATTCTCTTGTACTCGAACATGTTCGAATCCCATATCTAACAATAGATGTAATCTGGTTGTGTTTAATTTTATTTAGGCCATACAGCAAACATTCGTGTCATTTGTACAGGGAGCCGTTAGAGTTTATTCGCCACTTAATATTAACGTCAGCGCTTGCCTTCGTCGCTGAGTTTTGATGGGTCTTACTTTAGCGCGTGGGGCTATTTTTCGATACAGAAGCAAGCGTAAACAAAGATTACTTCGATTCGCCGTGAAATGTCACCAGTTATTAAGGAGCAGATCGTACGTCTTCATAACGAATGTAGAAATAAATCTGAAATAGCCGAAATTACAGGATATGACCACTCTACAGTTTTCAAGTTTTTGAAGAGATATCCTATTCGGCAAATTGTAGAAAACAACACTCGAAGCGGAGAACCAAAACTTACGAGTGATCAGTCAGATCGAGTCTTGAACAGGTTTGTTTTAAATGATCGTAGAAAGAGTCTTAGTGATTGATCTTCAGAATTGAATAAATACATGCGTTACCCATTTTCAACATGACCTGTCCAGCGCAGATTACATTTTTTGAAGTATAATCGCCGAACAGTTGCCAAGACTCTTGCAATCTCGAAAATGAACAAAGTAAAGCGTGTGAAATGGTGTAGAGATCATGAAAAAGTGGTCAGTGGATCAAAACTGGAAAACACTTATATTTCCTGATTAAACTCAAGTTGTGTTGTGGACAGATCATAAAGTGCATGTCTGGAGAAAAGCAGATGGAAAATTGAGACCGCAGTGCATTGGTTTACGTTCAGTCCGAAATGGAGGGGTTCTCTTATCTGAGTCGTTTTGGGGCTGTGTATGTTATTCAGGAATGGGTTTATTAACACCGATTAATGGAAATTTAAACACAGAAAAGGATATTACACTTTTAGACAATAATTTCTGGCAAGTTGTTACCAAACATTTCAGTAACAGTCCCTGGGTGTTTCAGAATGACAATATTAATTGTTCAGCCCAGATGTCAGCAAGGGCTAAAGCCTGGAAAGAACATAATACTATCAGCTGTTCAGACTGGCCATCACAATCACCGGACCTAAACCTCATAGAAATGTGTGGAGATTAATAAAAATTAAACTTTCTGTACGATACGCAATGACATGCCGTGCGAATCATGATTTTTTTTTAAAAAGAGGCCAACTACTAACGAAAACGTTACTTTTGCAAGGTTATAACGAATCTCGTTTAAAGTTATCATTTTTCAAATTCTACGGTCGCTTCAATGACCTTGTTTGCGATAACAAGTTATCACTAAGCTATATGTTGACTGGTTTTTTTCATACCTTTTGTTAGACTGTTATTTTCGTACTAGATTTAACAACGCGTATTCCAGTTTACTTTTTTTCGACTAAGGGCTTACGGCGGGGGTTACCGGTCAGCAGATGATGCTTACTCTTCCTTGACACTTGATCCTGCCTTCGCTTTTGTCGGACGTCTCCATATGAGTGAAATATTCTCGGTGGGACGTAAAACAATAAATAATCAATCAATCGCTTTTGTCGGAGGTCCGTGTTGCCCTACACTCGATTTTGTATGTGTTTTTTGGGACTATGGTTACGTTTAATAGTGTTACTTCGCCATTTTATACTTTCAAGGGAGCAACCCACTATTAAAACAAAACAAGAACTTGTTGATGCTGCCTGGTCTACCCATACTCCCGTATATATGTTACAGAAAGACTGTATAACTAGGGATTTCGCGAAATCCACAAAACGTTTCTTGAAATCACTGGAAATGACACCTTTATTTTACACAATCTTACTAGGTGCGATTTCTGACTGATTATTAAAATTATTAGCTAATTAGCTGCTGTGTTTGGTGATTTCATAATTGGTTGGTACTTTGATTTTCAAGGAGATGATCCAAATTGTTTGAAGAATTTACTTTTGATGATTACTTTAATGTGGCATGAAGTACATGTACTTCAGCATGCTGATGTGGAAAGCTACCAGAAGATCAACCAGTCTACTATGCAACTATATATATCATCAGCAGAAAGAAAACATATGGCTCCGATAATCCACATACCTCAAGAATCACGTGACTCTACACTAATTAAGTGTCATTTAATAACTTTGCCCAAGGAAGCCTTATTAATGAAATAAAGAAGACCCTCTGACATACATGTGATAATTTTTCAAGCACAAATTTGTGCAATGCCTATATATGTATGATTTTGAGTGAAAAATCTGTACACAAGTTTGCAAAGGGTGGTACAAAATCTGTGCAAAATATCAATCATATATGGTGCAGAGCAGTTTTGTTTGTGATCACCCAGGAATATGATCTTTGATTAGAGTTAAGTATTAGACTAAAGTTATAGGACTAGACCCGAAAATCTGTTCAGTTTATCAATTACAATGAATGTAAGTGTACATGAAATTGTATGCTGCAAGAAATAAATCCCAGTCAGGGATTTCGTGAAATTACTGGGGCACGTTTCGAGTAATTTCACGAAATCCCTAGAGTGTTTAGTGATTTCATGAAATTGCTAATTGGAACAGTGCTTTCACAAATTCCCTGAAAATTTTAGGGATTTCGCGTAACTCAGCTTTGTTAAAACTATCACAGTGCTCAATATAAGTATACCTCTGTGCACTTCGCACCATATGACGTCACAATTGAAAAGTACATCATGACGTACAGGTTCTTACAGTTGCATCCCGGAAAAATGTCATAAAATTTTATCGTTATTTATTAACGCTATCAAGTGACATTATGTACACATGAAACATTTTCTTGTCCTCTAATTATGCATTTTTGCCTTTTTATACCATTTTTAGCTCACCTACGCCAGGCTGCCCGTGAGCTATTCGATCGCTTTGTCCATCGTCTGTCGGTCTGTCTGTCTGTCTGTCTGTCCGTCTGTCTGTCTGTCTGTTAACTTTCACATTTTCGACTCTCTCCAAGAACCGCGGGCCAAATTCAACCAAACTTGGTAACAAATTATCCTTGGGTAAAGGGGATTCAAATTTGTTCAAATGAAGGACCAGGCCCCCATCAAGGGGAGATAATCACGACAAATGCAAAAATAGGGTGGTGTCATTTAAAAATCTTCTTCTCCAGAACCGCTGCAGAAAAGCTGAAATTATATGAAAGCTCCCTGATATAGTGGAGATTCAAGTTTTGTTCAAATCATGACTCCCGGGGGTACGATGGGGCCACAATAGGGATCAAAGTTTGACATGTGATATATAGGAAAAATCTTAAAAATCTTCTTCTCAAGAACCACTGGGCCAGGAAAGCTGAAATTTATATGGAAGCTTTCCTGATAGAGGAGATTAACGTTTGTTCAACTCATGACCTCTGGGGTACGATGGGGCCCAAAGGGGTCAAAGTTTACATATGATTATATAGGAAAAATCTTTTAAAAATCTTCTTCTCAAGAACCACAGGGCCAGGAAGCTGAAATTATAATGGAAGCTCCTGATATAGAGGAGATTTAATTTGTTCAAATCATGACCCCAGGGTGTACGATGGGGCCCAATAGGGGATCAAAGTTTTACATATGATTATATTGGGAAACTCTTTAAAATCGTCTTCTCAAGAACCAACTGAGCCAGAAAAACTGAAATTTATATGAAAGCTCCCTGATATAGTGGAGATTGAAGTTTGTTCAATCATGACCCCTAGGGTACGATGGGGCCCCAATAGGGATCAAAGTTTGACACTTGATTATATAGGGAAAATATTAAAAATTGTTTTCTCAAGAACCACTGGGCCAGGACAACTGCAATTATATAGAAGCTTTCTGATATAGAGGAGATTCAAGTTTGTTCAAATCATGACCCCCGGGGGTACGATGGGGCCCCAATAGGGGATCCAAGTTTTACAATGATTATATAGGGGAAATCTTAAAAATCTTCTTCTCAAGAACCACTGGACCTGTGAGGAAAGCTGAAATTTATATGAAAGGCTTCCTGAGATAGTGGAGATTCAAATTTTTAAATTTGAATATATATTAGAAATTGTCTTCTCAAGACCAAAAGACAACATTTACCTAAAAGCTCTCTGATATAGAGTAGAATCAAATTGATCAGATCATACCTCCTGGGGGTAGGGCAAAGCCACAACGGGGGATCAAAGTTTTGCATAAAACGTTCTTCTCCAGAACCACTGGGTCAGTTTAAGGAAAACTTGAAAATTCTTCCACAACACCACTGCTGAGGCCAGGGCCAACGTCACTCAGGTGAGCGATGTGGCCCATGGGCCTCTTGTTTATGCATAGAATATATGTAGTTGAATATCATATTGTGACTTTGAATTCGCCCTATATTTTCCTCTTATTCCGATCTTCACTGCGTTTTAGGAACATCCAATCTACATAATTCTTACGTCCAGCTGAAGAAACTGTGAAATTGCAACGATACGCAATGCATGGCGATGTTGGAAGATTATATACTTATCTATGAATTAAATTGATGAAGCAGAAAAGTGATGGGAAAAACTTCTGACGCAAAGGGAAACCCTTTCTCGTATACAATAATTTCTTGCATAGTGACGAAAATTTAAAAGTATACCGCGTTGTATCATTTTAAACCATTTTCTGTTATACGGAAAAGTTTTTCCCAACACTTTTTATGTATTAATGTAGTAAATAATTTTATTTCTCAATATTCAAAAGGGTCGGCAATGTCTTTAGTCGATATCGGTGCAATTTTACAATTAATACAATAATTTTGTTAATTCTAAAATTACAACATCACGTGATAGTCGCGTGATAATATACAACAGTCTGTTGAAAATGTAAGGAATCCTACTACGTATCGATATGAACGTCGAATCATCTCTCAGGATATCTTCATTGAATAGTACACATGTACAAAAACACTTATGGTTGTTTTATGTATGCTATTTACGTTAAATTCTGTATGGGACGCCTTAATTCAGTTGAGAATCCCTAGTTACACAGTGTTAATGTCACATATATATGTTACAGTAAGACCCGTGTAACTAGGGATTTCGTGAAATCCCTGAAATTTTCAGGGAATTGGTGAAATCACTGTTTCACTCAGTGGTTTCATGAAATCACTAAAAACTCTAGCGATTTCGTGAAATCACTGGAAATGACACCTTCATTTTACACAATTTTACTAGGTGCGATTCCTGACTGATTATTGAAATTATTAGCTAATTAGCTGCTCTGTTTGGTGATTTCATAATTGGTTGGTACTTTGATTTTCAAGGCGATGACCCTTAATGTTTAAAGAATTTACTTATTAATTAAATAAAGAAGACACCCCCGGCATACATATGATAATTTTTCAAGCACATATCTGTACAATTCCTTTATAAAGGTGTGATTTGAGTGAAAAATCTGTACACAAGTTTGCAAAAATGAGGTACAAAATCTGTACAAAATATCAATCATAAAATGTGTTTAATATGTACATAAAAGTACTGTTTTCATTTTGTATATTTCTTTATCATTTGAAATAAAATCAAATTTAGGGTGCTTTAGGAGAGTCAATTAGCAATAACAATGGCTTGATTTCTCACCTGCATTGACCTACTTTTGACCACAGTGCAGAGCTCTGCAAAGAATATGACCTTTAATTGGAGGGAATTAAGTGTTACACTAAATAATCAGTCAGGAATCGCACCTAGTAAGCTTGTGTAAAATGATGGTGTCATTTCCAGTGATTTCGTGAAATCCCTAGAGTTTTTAGTGATTTCATGAAATCACTAAGTGAAACAGTGATTTCACGAATTCCCTGAAAGTTTTAGGGATTTCGCGAAATCCCTAGTTACACAGTCTTACTGTAACATATACAGGGTCTATATGAATCGTTACCAAATGGATTAAATGCTGTAATAAAGCTAAAGGCCATGCCACCAAAAATGCCAGAAGTTTGCAATTAACAGTATAAAGGTAAGTGCATGTTTTATTACATTGAATAGTAGTTCCAAGTGTACATGACGTTATGCAAACGTGAAACACTTATGGCATTACATTGTAGACTGAATGTTTACAAAACATGTTTTTTTATGTTACCTGACTGAACAGCTTTAAACTAACATAAACATAAAACAATGACAATATCAAAGTGAAACAAACATGTCTGCATATCTTAACAAGGAATAATGAAATGTAAGATTGATAAAGATACAGTGAACTTACAGAGGGATACCCAAAAAGCATGATATTGCATTGACTGAAATCAGTAGTGAGTAATTCTAGATTTGATATGATTTATCTTAGAGATCGTATGCCCTTCAATAACATTCTTTCTCCATAAACAGATTAATTCATTAACAAGATCTTCATTGTTATTTGTTCTCAAGAACAATGAAGATTGGTGTTATAAAAATAAACATGCGTATGAAGATTTTTTTAAAGTGTGAGGCCAACTACTACAGACCCTTACTTACACCTCAGAAACGAAACCGAACCGTACCTGTGCCAAGAAACGAACCGTACCGTACAAGAAGCGAACCGTAAACCGTACAAGAAGCGAAACCGTACCGTGCAAGAAACGAACCGTACCGCGCAGAAGCGAACCCCTACCGTGCAAGAAGCGAACGCCTACCGTGCAAGAAACGAACCGTACGCGCAAGAAGCAGAACGCTGTACCGTGCAAGAAGCGAACCGTACCGTACAAGAAGCGAACCGTACCGTTACAAGAAGCGAACCGTACCGTGCAAGAAGCGTACGCACCCACAACCCTCATAAAACGTTCTCAATAAATTATGCAAACCACGCCCTCAAAGCGTGTCCGAACCGAACCTGCAGTATGCCTAATAAGGTAATAACTACAATTTGTAGTAATCTTACATGTATCTTCATTTATTCTCTCGATAGGAGCCCGTTAAAGGAGGACGTAAACTGATGAAGTTTAACCATTGTGATTTTATTCAAATTTGAACTATCCACCGACCTTTAAGTAAAATACAGACAGAATAAATTACGGACAGATCAGGCAGGCATACACACAAAATTTATTTCTGTACGAATATATAAACTGAAAACGAGTTATAAAAGCTGTTCATCTCATTTTAATACAATTGAATTTTTGTACACGAGGGACTGATCTCGGCTGTGTATTTTAATGCCGTAATTGTCGTTGCTTTTAATCAGTGTTTATTGTTTTAAAAAAGATTTTAAATTGTTTTGTATTGACACTGTTCTTGCGTTGTAAACTCAAATTAGAGGTAGAAAAAAGTATGCTAGAACGAAATTTGTATGGAAAGACGCAATTTACCGGAATTATGGCAATAGCAAGGTTTACGATGAAAAATAAGTAGTAGCCCACTAACACTAAAGCTTGTACTCTTTATAATCACAACGTCACAAGATGGCGATTTAAATAGTTTGTGATATAACTTGTTTCGATCGAATTGATTACATTACCTTATAGCTCAGTGGTAAAGCATCTGATTGGAATCCTAGGTTCCGGCGTTCGAATCCTCCAGGCGACTTTTGTCTACATGTATTTAGTGCGAGAAATGTTTGAAATCATGTTTTTGTATTCATTTTTCCACCATTTTTACATGCATAATTATTATATATCATCTGTTCATATCTTTCATAATTAAATCAATCGTGTTGTTTTGAGAAAGCTTTTCCCCAGATCTAGTGGACCACCTTCAAAATGCAGATTATTCTATGGAGTTCAAGAGGCAATTCGATGTGTATTACATACAAACATAAGACAATACACTAAAAAAAAGATCTATTCTGTATTTATTCATTTGCGCTATTGCGTAAGGGGCGCTACGCCACTGCCGCTCATTACAATGTGCGTTTTACGCGAGTAGCTACATTTACACGATAACAGGCCATTGATAATTTTGATTTTGAAAGTGAAAAATGTTTGATTATTTTACACATTAATACATGTAACATGTTGAAGAAGATTGTGAACTGCATAATTTCGTGCAACATTCATGTAGCGCTAAGTATTTCACTCCTTCAGAATAGAAACAAAATGTAATATGAAGAAGGTTTACATGCAAAAAGCGCACCAAAACAAATTGGCTAGTTTTATACGATATTTGATAAAATTGATATTGTCATGATTTTCACTTTCTTCAATGGCTTTTTGTAGGTCCCGTTATTTAGGTATTATTCTCTGCTATTCTAAGATACGATGGTTTATTCTTCAACAAACAGAGTGAAATTCTCGATATCGTTTCTTCAATCCGTGCGTGGTTGTTCGCCTTGGAGTAGAGGGTGGGTTGTGATGCAATTAAAGTTTAGGACCGTGGATCGTGTACTGAATTGAAGCCATTTTACCCCTGTCATGATTTTGAGGAGGTTGTGCTGCGTTATTTTTCGAATTACTTTGTTAGAGGCATTGTCTTGGGGTTCACCCGCCACAACGGCGCGTGCCAGTTTTTAAAAATTGAAACGTCAATTTACATGTACAGAGAGAGAGAGAGAGAGTGAGAGAGAGATAGAGAGAGAGAGAGTATAAAATCCAACGATGACTGAACTAATTATCTACATTTGTCTCAAATCTGTAAAACATACGTGAATATTAATTTTTACCAACATTCATAGCATGCTACAATGAACACGTACAAATGGTACATATTGTACACATATATCTGTATATTGAATGTATGTACATGCACAAATGTGTAAGTTAGAAAAATGTTGGTTTTTTTTAATCGGTGTATTAATTTTTCTCTTCAATATCAGAGTCTCTCCTGCACATTAAAAGATAACACACAGACGGGGTCTTCAAACGCATGCAGCACAGTGAGTTGCTATCCGACCTTCCCGGTTTGCTGTCTAAAATGACCTGTACTGTTTTGATAGTAATCATTCCTTAATTACACCGAACCTGAAAACTTGCGCCGTGTCCAGTCAGTGTCCATTATGAATGTCTATTTTGAACAGCAGTCATTCTTAATAAAGCCAATGTGACAGTACAATTTTGATAGTACTGGCGAAATATTTTATCGAGACTTAGACTAACGAATACAGAAACAGCACAATTCTACATGTAAACTATATAAAGATTTTTGCTGAAATAAATTCGTGTTGATTTAACTTCGTGTTCTTTTCCCAGCGACACGAAATAACAAAATCTAATCCAAACACGATCAATACTCTCATAAAATAAAATAAGATAAATAGTCGACAGTCAATCAAACAAAGCTACGTCACTTAATTTGCGCATAAGGCGCTCATAACGTTCATTCAAACCGTTACCGCTGCCAAGAAGCGAACCGTACCGTGCAAGAAGGGAACGCGTACCGTACAAGAAGCGAACCGTACCGTGCAAGAAACGAACCGTACCGCTGCCAAGAAGCTGGTACCGTGCGAAACCGTCCGCAAGAAACCAGAACCGTACGGGCAAGAGCGAACCGTACGCTCAAAGAGCGCCAAAGCGAACCGTACCGTGCCAAAGACGAACGCAGTACCGCGCAAGAAGCGTACCGAACCGAAACCGCTGCAAGCCCGTGCAAGTGGTGTAGTAGCACGGTTTAGGTCTGTACCTAAAAAGTTGATGTTGCAGGGTTATAATGATCCTCGTTTAAAGTCATCAATCCACTAATTCTACGGTTGCTATAATGACCTTATTTACGATTACAAATTATCACTAAGTCATATGTTGACTGAATTGTTCCATACCCTTTGATAGACTGTCATTTTTGTACTAGATTTCACAACGAGTAATTCGGTTTACCTTGTTTCGACTAAGGGCCCATGGCTGGTGTGACCGGTCAGCAGAAGATGCTTACTCCTTCCTGGCACCTGATCCTGCCCTCGCTTTTGTTGGAGGTCCATGTTGTCCTACAATTGATTTTGTATACATGTATATTTTTGGGACTATGATTACGTTTAACATATTGTTTATTAAAAGATATAGGAGATTTTAAAAATACGGGAATTTTTGTTTCAGAGCGTGATATATTCTAACAAAGTGCCAATCTTGGCTATTCATATTTCGTTTTCTTTATATAGACGTGAAGTAAGCATTAAATATAGGTCACAATATCAAGGTGAAACAAACATTTGAAGATATGAATACTATCTGTAGATTGACAAAATTAAACATGGAACTGACAGAAGGATCCCCACAGAACTTGACATTACATTAAACAAAGCTAACTTACCAGAAAATCTAAAGGCGAAAACCTCCTTTTAGTACACATTTATTTTTAGACCTGGAAAGTCCATGCCACTTTATTAATCATGACACACATACGTGATTTAGATCAATAATTTAAATGTCATGGATCAGTGTTATTGCATAGGCTATCTATGAAGTGAAATCCGTGAGCTATTATTGTACATTAAATTAACGGCAAACTATCTTTCTAACTACTATGGAATTACTGCAATCCTTAAATAAATAACTGAAAATAATAATTTCAATTAAGTTCCTTTCAAACAAAACTGTATTTTAGTATTTGAAGAACAAATCTGCCTCAGTTTCACCATCATTCATGTTTGTGTTACTTATAAGAAACGATATGAAAGATATGTTTGTTGTGGAAAATATTTTTGTGTACTCATCGTCAGCAGTCATTCCATAAATGCACATACTTTACAATAATACATGGTTTGAGTCATTGCTTTCTTTAATTTATTCAGTTCCCCTTCCCCTTTTCCAGTGTTAAAGATCATTATCTGAATTATAGATATTAATATTCCTTTAACAATTTATATTGTTTTTAAGTAGCTGTTTTCAATTACAGCGCCCATTAATTCAATTATATCATTCATGATTTAACAATATTTATAGTTTATGAGGCATGGCTTTGAATTCGATTGAAGATATCATTCATTCAACACCATTTCAAACGCTCATTGAAAATGTCTTTCCTCAATACAATAGTATTTATTTAAATATCATTATTTTCCTGCGCTTGCACGGGTTTTATCTAGTAACATTTTGAATTAATAGAGTAAAAATAAAACCGTCAATTCTGATTTAAGACTGGAGGGTCGTATTTTTAAAGGTACTTGTATTATGTATCATGTTAAGTGTGAATTGAAATGCTGTGTTTCCAAACACGCATCAATGGAGCTATTGTCACACATGGTGAATAATCGAAATCTTTTTAAAAGCAGACAGCGTTCGCAGAAACCAGTTTACTACAAATTTCAATAAGATTTACTATTAATTACTCTGTGGGAAATGTATGATGTCCCAGACAACGTAGGAGGAGTATGGTATCGGTGTTTAACCAATACAATTACTATCATTATTATTGTGAATTTGAGGTGTAATTTAACGCCAAATTATCGCTGCATTTTCTTACGTAGTTTTTAACAAGCAATTCAAGCATTTAGTGCATGTAAGTGCAGACTTTAGGGCATACGTAATGTACATTTCATATTTTATTTTCTATCTCCAACATTGAAGACTTTCAATAATAATAAGAGTTACAGGAAACGCAAATAGCATTTAATTCACTCAGAATTATTTGATGATGATGAGAATATCATTATACAACAACTGAGAGTGTTTTTGTTGTAAGTATATGTGCATTGCACTTGCTTTCTTCAAAGAGAGGTAACTCAGAATTCAGGTGTAAATAATTGTGCAAATTCTTCACCATCTGTTATCTTTCCGAAAACCCAGGTAATATAGTCTGAATTTTTCTCAACGAATATCTAAGGGTACTATGATTTAAAAAAATATATACAGATAACGAACATTGTGTTGTGGCCTTAAATGGATAATACAGTTCATTATGTCAAAAATATTTGAAATAATCAAAATTAGTCCAAATGACTTATACCAAGTAATTTTATGTTAAAAATGATAATATTATGCATTTATTTCAAATTGTAAATCAATTGCGAGTTCTAAATTATGTTCATTTTACTTTTGGCTTCCTGGATAAAAATTCAATGGTTCGCAGTGTAGTTTTAGACGAACATG
Source organism: Ostrea lurida (assembly GCA_903981925.1). Classification (NCBI taxonomy): domain Eukaryota; kingdom Metazoa; phylum Mollusca; class Bivalvia; order Ostreida; family Ostreidae; genus Ostrea; species Ostrea lurida. The sequence continues at coordinate 15,573 of CAJDSM010024660.1, read as the reverse complement.
CAGTCATTTCGAAGTTGAAAAATACCATTCGATATATCTTTTTTTTTTATCATATTCGATCAATATGATTGGTTGAAATAGAGTAAGATTTAAAACGATTTACTATTGGCAGGAATGGCCAAATACCACGCAAACAGATTAGGGACGGCATACAATATTACTGAAAACATTATACCAGTACTGTTGCCATTCATTCAATTGACAGCGTCATGTGGTGTGTGACGTGTTACCCATAAGGGTGTATATTCTATACTGAAATGCATATCTAGCATCTAGGGAAAATCTACAAATATCAGGAAAAAAGCACAAGACGTTTTATACATATTCGTTTAATACATTCTTGTTTCATGAATGTAAAATGTGATTCATCAATGTGCATTTGTAATGTAGAGTATGAATATGGTCATGTTTTAACATAATTGTTCGTTACTAGAATGAAAATTCTCTTTATTTTTGAATATCATAATTCAAAGTACATTTTCAAGTTTATACAATTCAAGTTTACCCCTACAAACATAGATACATTGTTGAATCCGGTAAATGTTCTGCCAAGAATCTGTCGTTGCTCCGCACACATATAACAACTGTTGTGAAGCATAAACCTCAAACGCATCTTGCCACAACCTATGCCAGAAGTGATAAAAATCAAATGTGGATGCATAAAATAAATTAAAGAACTTTTCTGAATACGGAATTACAAAATGTGTCTGACACTAAACACACGACTTTTCAACACTTTACTCGCCCAATACTCACGATGAATTAAAGACTAGTCTTTTTGGCATCATGAACTGTTGCTTCTTCAACAAAAATGGTAAGATGAAATATTCACCTCAAGTGATCAGCCATTCAAAAAATAATTTGTTGAATATCACTTTTATTCTACGCACAAATACTCTATGTTTGTATTGAAATATTCTGCAGTTCGTCATTGACAATATCTTCGTCGTCTTTGGTGAGCAGGTCTTCCAACAGTGTTGGGATTCTCATGGGTATTTAAGAAGAAAACATTGCTGTGGTCTTTAATTTAACAATTAGGTATATTTACGGCGTTTTATCTGTTTTATCAACAATCATTCATTTTTCGATTTTATATATTCCAGTGAACTTAAATTAATAGACACTAAAGATTTTTCCACATCTGCTTCGTACTTAGATATTTCACTGAACATATATGTTAACGGTAAACTAACATCTCAGCCTTGTGCCTTAGCTTCTCCACCGTCAACCTCCCATGTTTAGCAATTTGAAATAAGGACTCTACTGGTAAACAAGTTGATATCGCAGGAGTTTCATCAGTTACGTCAAAAGTCAGTATATTTCAAAAATTCTATAGTCGTTGCAACGATCTGGTTTGTCGGGGATGCTTACGTTTTCTTTCTTAACACCTGACCCTTCCTGAAGGGTCCGTGTTTGCTATGTCCTGTGTTTTATATTCATAAAATTCCTGAGATACATCATTGATATCCATCCTTTACGTCATTATTCATTTTATCACATTCCACTTATAATTGACATCCTTGTGGAGCAAAACCCAAGTAATCAAATCACAAGGTTTAGATGATTTATCAAACTGTACCTAGAATGGATGCAAACACAA
>CAJDSM010024660.1:64-11364 GCA_903981925.1 Ostrea lurida | reverse complement strand
AAACTCCCAATATGATCTTGTGACGGAAATTTGACAGTATGGAAATATACAAGATATCATAGATCTTTATAATTCAATACCAGGGCGAGTAAAGAAGTAATAATCAGACTAAACATTGAGGTAAGATTTTAATTTTATCCACAGCAAACAGCTTTCTTACTCCAAGTGGCCATGTGCGTTGATTAAAAGTGGCGATTAAGTAGTTCCGACTTTACAAGGTTAGTTCACCGGAAAAATTATCTGGATTTTTAAAAGGTCTCTTAACCAATGAGAATTAGCGCTAGGCAATAGCTTAAAATAAAATTAAATGATAATGATATCTTCTATCAAATAATCTATTTTCAGATCAAAACATGTTTATGCCCTTTAAAATGATACAGCGGTTCTTTTATTCAATGACATTTTATTCAAACTTGCTAAGCGTCAAGTGTGACAGAGATAATCTAAACAACCAGACACATACATTGGTAAGCGACCAAGGTACCCTGGATAGGACCATCTCCATATTGAATAAATGTGCTCACCACCGCGAGTAAATGTTACATTGCAACTACAGTGTTCCCAGGATGAGATTACACATTTTTAAGTTACATGTCAGAATGGGTATCATAGATATTATGTCATACTATATGATTTTCTTAAAATTAGCGAGAGAGAATACCAGTATAAAATTATAGTGTTATTTCAATACAAATCAATTATCTTTCTTTTATTACCTAATTGAAGGATTTTTGTTGTTTTATTAGATATTAAATATTTCAGCTATTTTTTGTCTATTGGACCGCCGGTCAATAGTTTTTTGAATTTGGGACCGGCGATCTATTGACCGGAATATTGAGGGAATCTATGCATTGCTAACTATGACGTTCGTAACGCAACGTAATGCAATAGACTTCAAATGACGTCATAGTGGTAGCAATGTAATGGAAATTTACAATGATTTAAAAAATGCATTACGTATACTTTTCCACGCTAAAAAAAATAAGCACTAACAAACATATACATGTAATTAGGTAAAAAACAGTTATTTAATGTCTGATCAGTCAATAGACCGAATAGTTTTCCCTCGGTATTAGGAACAGCTCAATGCACGTTCTTTGAGCTGTTTCCCAGTACCTCGGGAAAAATATTTCGATCTATTGACTGATTCAGACATTAAATAACTGTATACTAATAGTGCCTTAGTCTTCCTCAGACATGGATAATTGAATCCACCTAATCAAACATAATATGTCTCTAGAATTTGATGTAAATTTACAAATCCGATACAGGTTTTGAAAAATATCTATCAGTGAATGATTGCATTGATAACTGTCTATTATTAGGGTCAATCTATTCCGTGACGGATTACTTGAGATGATGTAATATAGAACTTTCAGGTCATCTACATCACCAGCATAGTTATCTGAGAGATAGATCATGATATGTTCATAGTTATTTAGAATATCAGAAATATTCTCAAAGCTTGTCCTGCCTATTTGATTTAAGTCGTCCACCTCGTGATTAAACCCTACATTAACACCTTTACATTTTAGAACATTAATGATATTTTGTTGAACAAAATTTCTATCCTCATCGCTGCAGAATACAAAGCATGTGTGCTTTTTAATACATTGATGGAGAAAGAAAATTACCGCTACCAAAACCACTATCGTTAAGACCAATAGTTCAGGAATGTGACAAACTACAACAAATTCACTAAACAAACTCCACACTGAAATATGCTCATAATAGGTCATCATTCGATTATAATTGTACCAATCGGATATTGAAAGATTCTCAAGAACCTGAAAATGTTTGGCCATGACATTGGTATTAGCAAGATCTTCTTGGTGCACACGTTGGTAGTCAGGAGCCACAACAACGTACCGCATCCAATGTTCCATGATTTGGACTGACGTTTTATTTGTAGTTTCATTAAATAACTTAATACTATATTTCAGGCTGTGCACACCGTAAATATCCTGTTGTACACATCGAGAAACAAACATAAACTCATTCCTGTAGCGAACTTTCAGTCTTGGATTAGAATTGAAGAATGAATAAAGCCATGTGTTCCCTATACAAAAATGGTCATCATGTATAGCGAAATCCTGTGATGCTGAAAACAATTTATCATTTATGTAGTATGTAAAGTTTACCTCATATATTTCGTGCGTCCACAAAATTGGCCAAGTGAGAAACAATACGTTTCCCCACGGTACAAAATGTACTTTTGTCTCTTTTGGTTGCAGTTTTAAGTGAAATGTCTTACGATAAATTCCACAAGTTGCTTCCTTTTTATCAATTATATTTGGAATCTCTGTATATGTAAAACATCGGTACTCTCCGATATCCTCTTCCCTTATGAAGTCAATATACAGAATACTTGTCTTCATGCGGTCCTCATTGTGATAATCTATGATATGTCTTAACAAATTGTCTTCAATTCTCTGTCCGTCTTTTGCCCACATTACTTTATTTTGACGTGAGTGAAAAACACATTCAAATTCTACCACTTCTCCTATGTTCACGAATTCTACATTGCTGAAGGAATGGGGACTATCGGAAACATCGTTTGCATCGTAAATTGTCCATGTTGAATTCAATTCTTTAATTGCATTCTCGATCGCCGGACAACCAGAACTATGATAAACGTGAGCCATACTCATCACAACGAGTTCGAAATGATAAATGCAATACAATATGAATAATTCAACAGGGATCAGTGGAATAAGAATGCAAAACAGTTGACGTCTGGAGAGGGATATTCCTGGGAAAACCCATATTCTTGCCATGACTCTGAAATAAATATATAATACATCAACTTGTCACAATTAATGTAAATGTATCCTTATTAGAATTTCATAATTTTGCGCTAGTATTTTAATCATTTACTAATTAAATATCTTAAAGTGTTTCAATAGTACTAGTAAGCAAAAGCCATACACCAGGTATTCTGGTCATTTAAATCCCGTGAAGTTAGTTATTAAAGGCTCTAATTAATGGCACGTGCTCATGTTTGTATATTCTATTGGGTAGTCTTATGCGTGTCACCATGTCAGGTGACATCTAGTACATAGATATTTTAAGTGATCACAGTTAGTGTGTAGAATTTGAAGCCATTCGAACGCCCTTTTTAGTGCCTTACGTCCACTCACACGCCCGTGCTTTACTTGTGTTTTGATTTATCTTTAAAAATTTAACTTAAACTTACATTGTGTGTTGCCCTACACTCGATTTTGTATATGTTTTTTGGATTATGATTGCGTTTGACACAATGTTAACTTCGCCTTTTTGCATTGTAAAAAGGAACACCAAAATTATATCATAATAAATAAAAAAAATAACCCCCCCCCAAACAAAAAGCATAAGCAATACATGTCCATTACCGGTGTTATAGAACCAGACTTCCCCCATAGTGAGATTCCCCCGGAAGGTCTGGCCTTTAGAGTGAGTCTTCCCCAGGGGGAAGGCTCACTATTAGAGCTAGCCCCCCCTCCCCCAGAGCCAGCTTTCCCCCCTGCGGAAGTCTAACTCTAGAGTGAGCCTCCCCCCTGCGGAAGTCTGACTCTAGAGTGAGGCTTTCCCCTGCGAAAGATGGGCTCTAGAGTGAGCCTTCCCCCAGCACACTTGCTCTAGAATTAACCTTACTCCCAGGAGGAAGACTCGCTATAGAGTCATAACACCCTCTTGAAGTTTCACTCTAGAAGGACACCCCCGTTTTCATCCCCTCCTCAAGAAACTATGAAATAAATAGTTTTTTGGACTGGGAATTACCTATCTACTTTCTCTCTCTCATGTTCTCACCGCTATCTCTATTTCTTTCTATCTCTTTCTCTCTCACTCAGTTGTTGAGTTAAAATGACTTATTAAAGAATATAGCAACACTCATTTTGGTCATTTTTCTCACCCTAAATCATATTATTCCTTTCGGATATAATACGAAAAAATATATGAATGATATTTTGCAACTTAGGAAATACTGTAAGTTCCTCAGAAGTTACAATAGGAACCAACTTATAAATTGAAAATTTGTTCTGGAAGCCAAAAAATCACGGAACATGATTTAAAGATCATAATCGTTTTAGATTTGCAAATAAAACAGACAAATGCATAAGATTGCTATTTTTTTTTTTACAGAAAATGACTCGTATGCATCATTTTGACTCTTATTAATTCTTTAAATGACAACACGAGGGATACTATCCGTTTAATTCCAGTGTGTTTTATTCACCGTTTTCTTCTCTTGAGTTTAATGAATAACTTAAACAAAATCATTTAATACCCTGCTGAAAAAGATCTGGATATCTAAACAATCTCTATAAAGTTATAGTAGTTTACCAGGTATATATGCAGGGGGAAGTCCTGCTATGGGGGGAAGGCTGACTCTACAACTGGTGATAGAGTAGGTCTTCCAACGGGGAAATCTGGCTCTAGAGTGAAACTTCTCCGGGGGTTCTAATGCTCTAGAGTGAGCCTTCCCCCAGAGGGAAGTCTCACTCTAGAGCTAGACTTCCGGCGGAAAGCTCACTCTAGAGCCAGGCTTCCGGGGGGTGTCTCATTATGGGAGAAGGCTCACTCTTCAACACCAGCACCACCATTAACTGACGAATGTTATAAATCAGAGAGTGCAATGCTTTGTGGCCTGACCTTGAACTAAAATATCGGTACATACCAATACCGTATTATTTTGATGTTTCTTTGTTCATACAGTTAAAACATATCTGGGATAAAAAAAAGTCTTATTTGGAAGAATTTGATGTTGACCTCATTTCATAAGCACGAAGTTTATATCCTGTGTGACTTCATTTCATAATCATGAAGCTTTAATATATATCCTAAATTTCACATAGTAGAATCTCGGACGCCGACGTAGTTAATTTAAGTGGTTTGCATGATATGTGATGATCTCTTTTTCTGGTTGTTGTTGTTGTATTCATGTACAGAGCCAACATTAAATAAAATTCATTTTCTGCACTAAATGTGGGTCGCCATCCGGGGGAGGGGGGTGTCTCAACCTACACGTTTGGATACAGACATCCCTCTGGGATTTTCAAAATACCCCCATTCATATATTCAATATTCTGGAAGCCATACCCATTTATATATTACTTCCTTTGAAAATACTGTGCCAATCATATATTTCATACCAAATTGTGACCTGTCCATGTATAGTTGGTGTCAACGCAAGTAGGTGCATACACCCGTGTACCCGGGTTATAGGTCTATCGTGGGAAATATAATATTTCATGATTACAACTTTTATTAGAGGATTAATTCTAGCGGATAAACTTACCACTTACTGATGTAATGACAGGTCAAATTGTCTACCCATTGATATAACAAACTGATGAATATTCACCGTGGTCCATCGTGACCATGGTGAATAGATTCTGTACCGCAGGGTTTCCAGATAAATTGTGTAAGTGGAAGCGAGTGATCTATTTAATTGGGTTAAAACAACCAATATGAGAGTTTTCTTTACCTAAGACATGTCGCACGGAAGGCAGAGTCCTCTTAAGAAACAGATTATGCTCTACACTGTGAATGAAAACATTCAGCTTTTCAACCTACGAAAATTCGCACTGATGTTTGCGTCATGTATTGAATTGAAGCTTTGAAATGATTTAAGAAAGAACTATAGTGATGTCTCGCAAGAATATGAAAATACACTCAATTTCTTACTAGCATTGCATTCATAATGACGAAATGATTGAAAATCGAAATAACGCAGCGTGAAAAGATGGACATGTTGCGTTCTTAAAGATGAACAGATATCGGATATACTCATATTGTGCGATATCATCTAGTAAATGCACAGCTTTGGGTTTCCCGTCACAGGTTATATTCTAATTTAAGGATTTAATCAAATTGTATTATTGTAGCTCTGCCTAACGAAATATTCATTCTTTATCGTTCATTTAATTTACTATAAATTGACTTAATTTTATTCGTTTACTTTGCATTCCTTCTCAACTTCGTAGGAGTTTAGATCTCGTAGAGGAAACGCAGTCAATCCAAATCGTTTACAAAACGAAAATTAAATATGGAAAGCATATATTACTATAAAGGTCAGTAGTTTGTTCTCTACACCCTTGGTGTGTTTTTTGAAACCCAAAGGGTTTTAGCACAACACACTAGGATCAGTTCTGCATGTACACAAAATCAGCTCGTGCGCTCATTGGTCACAATTGCTTGGTAAATTATCTTGTATAATTGAATGATATTCAGAATATTTTTGAATGATGTTGTCTACTGAGCTATTGCTGTTCTCAAGGTCATATTCATAAGCATACCCCTTCGCTGCAAGAGTTCACATACCATGAATTTGCCTAAATAAGGAATTCAGTAATACTACGCTCTAACTCAGTTTAAAACTCTTTTGACATTCAAATTGAAAGTTTGTTGAAGCACTTCTCCCATAATTTTTGGCAATATAGTCAAATTTGTTGTAATGCACATTTGACAAATGCTCATCATGATGATTTATTTGCTAGATCGCATATTTCATGTACAATGTGTGTGTCTCCAGTTTCCCATTCTTACCTTCCTTTTAGATACCGACTCTAAATATAAATGCTGTATGTTCCCTATTTGGAAGATTATCTAACAATATTGTCTATGCATCTAGGAGTTGAATATAGCTAGATATGTTCAATTCGCAAACTAAAAATTCGCTTATTATTTTGGTATTAGGTATGGCACATTAACGTAGGACTGGTTTTTGAAGGGGGGGGGGGGGGGGCAAACGTCAAATGATGTGACAAGCAATAAAAAAACGTAATTTCGAACACTGAAAGTGGGGGAAGGGGGCAAACTTCCAAAAAATCACTGAGAGTGGGGGTCGGGGGCAAACTTCTAAAAAATAACTTCTATGTTATGTGAATTTATGCAGAAAAATAAAGTTACTAGGCCAACATATTTGCACCCCCCCTCACAGAAAGGAAATTGTTAGGAAATATATCCCCCCCCCCCCAAGCAAGAAAATATGTTGTCGAGCGGATTTTTTTTTTCTTGAAACCATCTCAGAAAAGTATGAAAAACTTAGATAAACATACTTCCATGAGCACTGATTCATGATTTTCTTTAAAATTTGATTTTCACTTTTTCTGATATAATATATTTTCTAAATATTATACTTTAATGTAAAAATACTTGATTTTGATTGGTTGAGAAACCTTTGATAAAATAGACTGTCACCCGTGAATGATCAAAACCGCGCCCCACAGTGTTTGAGACGTAACAACGGTCCACATTGCTTGACAACGGGTGTTATTCTAAAAAAATGTTGACTGCGCGAAATTTTATGCGCATACGGTTCACCATTCTGGTGTGCATAAGCGGAGCCGTTAAAAAGATGTTTGCAATTTTAAATCAACATCAATGGTCGCAATCACAAATAAGAAGCTAGGTATTCCCATTCTGCATTTTTAATCTTGATGTTTACATCTTACTTAGTCAAGTTTTGCAATTTTATGCTTGACGTTATGTTTTTGCGTCACAATATTATGACGTCACAATCGAAAGCTTTCCATCTCGTTAGGCCTAATGCACATTTACTCAGTACATTGGTCAATTTGATCAAAACAGTTGCATTAGAATTCGTATACATAGATTCAGACAGTATAATTATAAATAATATGTCTGCAAGAGAGGGTTACAGTGGGAAAATAGTACACCCTTGAAAACCATTGTTGACCTCGGCTAACGCCTCGGTCAACACGGGTTTTCTCGGGGTGAAAATTTCCACTGTAACCCTCTCTTGCAGTCATTATTTATATATTGTGTTTGAAAGGCTCCGTCACAAAAAAATGTCGTACGTTTTGACAGAAGCTCATTACGAAGAGTTTCTTTTTCTTCATATAAACATTGATTGTTTTCAAAAATATTTTTTTTAAAAACTATCTAAATCTGTGATGAATATCAATCTAAAGTATTCTATACGTTAAAATATTTGAATATGCTATTTAAAAAAAAAGATAATTGTACGGAAATACATGAATGGTTATTTTTGTGTCGCCTGCCTGCGTTAACAGAGGCGACATATAGGGATCACTTTTGTCGTCTAGTGTCGGGGTCGCGTCAAAAATTTTCTGTCACACTTTTCTCCGAAACCACACAGGCCAGCTTCCTGATATTTGGCAACGAGCATCGGTTGGATAATTGTATCGTGTAACACAGTTTCCTCAATCTGCCACTATGTCCACTGCCTGTTTGACGCAACTTTAATTTTTTTGATATGAAACAAATTTGTCACAAAAGTAATGATGAGGCCTGAGAACCTTAGAATTAAAATATGTCGTTATTCTAAATAGAATCTCACAAATAACATCTCATAACAATATTCATCTTTCATTTATTCCTCTTGTTAGAATATGCATTGTTCTTCTGGGTAAACTTGACAGAAGTGAATTCTGACAAAAATTTGATTTTATATTACTTTTTTTCCATGATGATACTTTAAATGATGAAGTAATTTTTCAAAATGAAATTAGAAGTAGGCAGGGGACACATGTGTCTTCCCTAGAATGACTTACCACTAAGTTAAAAAAAATATTAATAGAGGTGGAGGTGAAAATTTCAGCGGCGCGGCTGTATCCAAAAGTTTAGGAAGTGACCCTCTAATTACCTCGGGTCCTTACCCAACTGACTGGAGTTAAGCATGGTGATTTATATGGCTTGCATCTTGAAATAATATGTTTTGGGCGATTTAGTAAGTACAATATTTAATTCACGAATCTGTTTACCATACGTTACAACTACCCGAAATCTTCTCACCCAGCGTTACTTCAACTGTTGATCAGCAGTCTCCCTAGTCCATATTTTATTTTAATTCCTAGATGAAAAAAAGAAAAATAGACATTTATTTCCTAATATTACTAATCAGAACAATTTTTCCCCAAGTAAGATGCTTTCATGCAACCTTTTCCAAGTGTAACGTCAGTGCACAGCACTAAACACGAGTGTTTGACTATAAATGCAAAACAATTCCTATTTCAATTTGATGTACAGACTGAAGGATTATGCCTTCATTCCGTGGGATAGGTATTTTTTAAAATTTAATCAACAATAATTCTGTCGACTTTTGAATCTTTAGCCGTGCGTTACCGGATCTTTTCACCATGGTCACGGTGGTCCACGATGGTATTGTACCCCTATGATATATTTAACTTGTCAAAAAGGTGAACCATACCAGCGGGACGTCTGTGTATACCAAGACATAGGAAGACCCCCACCACACCCCGGGGTCGCCATCATATAATAAGCGAGGGAAATAATAATTTAAATAATTCCGTAGCTAATTTAAATGTGTTCTGTATGATATATCATATAACTTAAATAATCGTGCAAAAGGAACACCAACAATCGATAGGGCATACAACATCATTTGCGCATTTCAAATATTGAAAAATTCGACATTAATTCCGAAATGCCACCCACTAAAGAAGATGGGCAATATGGCCCGGCGAATGCCCGCAGAGGGACAATTAAGAAGCCCTACGAATCATTACCTCCAGTTTTTGAAATTGACCTTTTTGTTTTAATCTTAAAATAAACCATATTTGTTTGACTGTCATTTTCGTACTGGATTTGACAACGGGTAATCCCGTTTACCTTGTTTCGACTACGGGCTCACGGCGAGTGTGACCGGTCAGCAGAGGATGCTTACTCCTCCATGGCACATGATCCTGTCTTCGCTTTTGTCGGAGGTCCTTGTTGCCCTACACTCGACTTTCTATATATGATTTTGGGACTATGATTATGTTTAACACATGGGTTTTTTTTTCTCTTTCTTTTTTTTTTTAATATATTTTTTTTTCATTTTTCAGACATCTGTATATTTCATTCATATAAATACAAAATATGCAAAGAAAAGTAAAAAATCAATACAGACTTGTTTAATTAAAGAGAGAGAAAGAAAGATAGAGAGAGATAGAGTGTAAGTTTTATGAAAAGATTAGGGTCCATCTGTTCCACTAGGCATAAACTATTTCTTTATTACCATTTTTGTAAAATATAAATTTTTTTGTGTTTCATGAAAAAATTCAAGTAGGATATTGCAAAACGAATGCTCAGCAATTTCTCACTACATCCTGCTGTATATATACAATACTTCAACAAAAGGATAAGGGTATTTTAAATACTCTTGTTTATCTCAAGGATACCTAAAATAAATTATTTTTTTCATAAAAAAACTAGTTGTAGGTTTGTTTTTTGTTCTGGTTCCACATAAAGTTCAAACTCATTTAGGAATTGCTTGAACATAAATCACATTCCAACAGTATTGTTCTATTGTTTCTTCTTCTCTTTGACAGAAGGTACACATCTTGGAGTGTTCCACTTTAATTTTGAATAGAAAAGAATTTGTTTCTAGGATTCTATTCATAAATTTTATACTGAAACCATTGCAGTTTACAATTTTTAGTTATTTGAAAAGGTAATTTATGTGGATATTTTCCCATTCTATATATCTATTTCCAAAGAATTCATCTCCGATCGTATTGTACCTGTTGTCATTGAAGAATTCTTATTTAACATTTCATAAAAGAAGTTTGATTTCTTGCATTATAATATGGCGAAGTAACAAAGTTATCAAACGCAATCAAGTCAAAAAACACTACAAAACGAGTGTAGGGCAACACGGAACCTCGGCGAAAGCGAAGGCAGGATCAGGTCCATGGAGGAGTAAGCATCCTCTGCTGAGCCGGTCACACCCGCCGCGAGGCCCAGTAGTCGCAACAAAGTAAACGGGTACCCGTCGCCAAATCTAGTATGAAATTGACAGTGCTAGACAAAAGGGTATGAAACAAATCAGTCAACATATGATTTAGTGATAATTTGTAATCGCAAACCAGGTCATTATTAGGCGACCGTAGAATTGCGAAAATGATGACTTTTAACGAGATTCGTTATAACCCTGCAACATCAACGTTTTGGTTAAGTATTTGCCTCCGCTTAAAAAATCATCATACGCATGACATGCCCTTGGTATATCGAATCAAACTGTATCTTGCCAATGGGTTATATGTATCTTTCCCCATTGGTTTATAAAGCTTTTAGTTCTTTTTGCTAATTTTGGATCTATAATTTAATTTTGGTATATTTTGTAATCAACATCAAAATTTATCTTAAAAGAGTAAATTTGGTGGTAATCCCAATTGAAGTTACTGTCTGGAATAAGAATATCATTACATAATTTTTTGAGCCAATCCAAACTGTTTGGGTTTTGAATAATTAATACACAGACCAGATATTTTTGAGAAACTACGTAAGGTATTTAGAGCTTCTAAAATACTTTGTGCACTACATCTAGAATA
>CAJDSM010024659.1:22238-35648 GCA_903981925.1 Ostrea lurida | reverse complement strand
ATTCCTACATAAGAAATCCTTTATATTTTTAAAGATTTCACCAAGTGATATGAAACGTTAATTTAATCCTGCCAATGTTACACTTTGATATAGTTGATAATTCCTTACCCTTGAGCTGAATTTGACAAACAAATAGTGAAATGTTTTGACATGTTTAATTACCCCCAACCATCAGCCATAATTCATGTACAGATCAGTGATTTTAACCTCCATTAAAATTTTACATCACTTAACTGTTGTGAAATTATTATTAATGAAATTTATGTTTACAGCAAATTCATGCCACCTAAGTTAATCTCAGACAGGCTATATGCACAAGCTTCATATAATATTAATAACGGTGTTCATTTTTGGAAAAAAATGACTATTTTTGTTTGTACTTTGCCTCATCATAGCCTTCAGTATCAAGATTATGCCATTTGACATTTTCACTGTGGTCCGAACTCTATATAAATAGACTTCACAATGAACAAAGAAAGTACATCAATATTGACACTGATTATGGATCATGAAAATCGCTTTCTTTTTTTTAGATATATCAAAGTCCTCCTTTTATCTCACAAAAATTCACAAATGACATGGCAGGGTATTTTAAAATCATCATTTACAACTGACATTTCTTTATATATATATATATATATGTGTGTACAGTACTTTAATAAGAATTTCTGTACCCGTCACTAGTGCTTAATACTTTACTTCAAGACTAATGGTGCGGGAAACTTATGTATTTCAGTATAAGAATGGTCTTTTTTTTTCTCTGCCAAACTTATCCATGAACTACGGAATGGACCTACACAATTCAGTATATCCCTAAAACTTGGACAATTAAGGTAATTCTCTACACCATCATAATGGCTGACCCCCTTTTGAAACATCAATATCAGGTTTATTTGTCAATTCAATCGTAACCTAGCTGAGTAGCTCAGTAGGTTAGCATGTTGACTACCAAACTGTAGATCAGGGGTTCGATTCCAGTAGGGGTTTTGATTATTTTCCCAATTACTTTCTACTAAAACTGCATTTTTTTTTTACGAATTAATAGCGTGAATTTCAAAGCTTTTAGTTTCAAAATATTGTTTAACATATCCTCTACTTTTCATCCATATAAAATTTCTCTGATGCAGCATTCCACCTTAAACCTTTTAACTCAAATTTATAGCACAAGTAAAAGTATTTCTGTATCAACGTATTGCTGCTTATTATAACAATATGATCTAGCAATCTATGGATTCCAATGACCTGCTACCTTTCTTTCACAATTAAAACAATGAAGTTTTAACTCTCTCTAGGTATAAATACCACTCTTGAGTTACCTAAATGCTTCTCAAACTTTATACTGTCAATAATTATAAAGTTAATTCAAATTTTATATTTCCTCCTTTGATGAAATATGCTTCTATTATTACTACTAGAATATGACTAATATATGTAGTGCTCCAATCAGTCTCTTTGTTGATGAACAAGTAAAGATAGCAAACGAATCAGTGATCAATCTCTTATAAATCCTATATATACAGAATTCAAAATGAAGAAAAGGGCAATTATGGATGTCTGGACACACCACAGCCGATATCATTCTGGTGCCTATGAGGCATACATGTGATATCTCACCCTTTTGGGTTGAGGACTCACCCTTTTTTGAGCAATCTCACGACCTCACCCGGGTAACAATATCTCACCCCCCAAAAAAATGTTGTTAAAGGTGTATGGCAATTAGTTTCCCTTTAATCATGAAAGTTGTATCAAAAAAGCAAAAATGCCTGCAATGTCCAGAAGATACTCTAGAAGAATCTGTACATTAGTAAGAGACTAATGCTATCAAATAACACTTAACTGCTGAAACTTGATTGTGACACTTGACTAATGTGCTTTTTATATAAAAAATGATTCTAAAGCTAGTATTTTAAGTCTTTATTATGGCCTTTATTACAGCAATCATTGATATAAAAAAAATCTCCACCCCAAATCACCCCAATCTCACCCTTAGGCTCGGCAAAAATCTCACTCATAGGCAGTCGGAATTTATACATGTATGCTATGAGGAGTAAGCATCCCCTGTTGACCTGCCTTACCCACTGTAAACTCTAGCTTGATCAGAGAAACAAGAGCACTCGGTAAAAATAAGGCACCGCCAAGCCGGTACATGATTGACGCCCGCATATATTTATTGACACAGGGGCCCCAACTCCTTTAAAAAACATTGGACAGCACTCCCCTTGCAATATGCACATCTCCACATTGTGATCTTTTTTTGTACCAAGTTTCATTCAAATCCCCCCAAGGGTTTAGGAGGAGTTGCGAAGACAAAGTATTTTGCATAAAAAATCCTATGTCCAAGGGCCCTATCTCCTTCAAAAGACATCAGACAGCACTCCTTTAGCAATATGCACATCTCCACATTGTGATCTTTCTGTGTACCAAGTTTCATCTAAATCCCCCCAAGGGTTTAGGAGGAGTTGCGAAAGACAAAGTTATTTTGCATAGAAAGTCTAAGGGCCCTAACTCCTTTCAAAAAACATCGGACAGCATTCCCCATGATCTTTCTTTGCACCAAGTTTCATCCAAATCCCCCCAAGGGTTTAGGAGGAGTTGCGAAGACAAAGTGAAAGGGACAGACAGACGGACTACAGCGGTATAGCATAAATACGCCCGCTTTTTATGCGGGCTTATAAAGAATTAGCCTCTCAATGGGTATGAAACACATTTGACAGCGCTTGATGCTGTAATTTTGTGTATCAATATTTGACCATACAATCTGCAAAATGCTGACTTTAAATGAGACTGTTGAATCTCCTGCAACATCAACTTAGTTTTGTCAGTAGCCTACCTAGATTTATATCTACTGAACATTAAATTCTAATATCTTTGTACAATCTAGATATCTTAAAGTTAAAGCGTTAAGGATTTAATAACAATTGTCAAAATGCTGGCTTCATTTTGGATAATTAATAGTATGTAAAACAAAGATCAGCTATCTAGTCCTTTTAAAGTTCATTGCCTAGATGGTTCAATCGGTGGCTATCAACAATTCGAATCTTACATTGATTCTATTTTTTTCCCCTTCATTACTTACTAAACAAAATTTTATGCCACCATGATCAAAGATCAAGGGCATATTGTTTTTGTCCTGTCTGTCATTCTGTCTGAAACTTTAACCTTGGCTATAACTTTTGAATGGTACATATATGTAAGTATTAGAGCTTTGATATTTCACTTGACATTTGTGTTCCTCAATATAAAATGGCGAAGTAACAAAGTATCAAACGTAATCATAGTCCAAAAAAAACACATACAAAATCGAGTGTAGGGCAACACGGACCTTCGACGAAAGCGAAGGCAGGATCAGGTGCCATGTAGGAGTAAGCATCCTCTGCTGACCGGTCACACCCGCCGTGAGCCTGTAGTCGAAACACAGTAAACGGGGTTACCCGTCGCCAAATCTAGTATGAAAATGACAGTCTAACAAAGGGTATGAAACAAATCAGTCAACATATGATTTAGTGATAATTTGTAATCGCAAACAAGGTCATTATAGCGACCGTAGAATTTGCGAAATGATGACTTTAAACGAGATTTGTTATAACCCTGCAACATCAACTTTTTGGTTAGTAATACAAGACCTTTCTGTTGGTACCAAAGGTTTTGACCTTGTGACCTTGACCTTGGTGTTTGACCTACTTTTCAAAATATTTCACCTTGGCTGTAACTTCTGAATGGTAAGTATTTGGGTTTTGATATTTCACATGAGTATTTCTTAGGACAAGACTTTGGTGTTTTACCTAATTATTGAAAAGTTAAACTCTGGCCATATAACACTTTGGAATGGTAGGTACTGGGGTTTTGATATTTAATACGAGTATTCCTTAGGACAAGACCATTTAGTTGGTGCCAATTTTTTTTTACCTTTATGATCTCAACCTGGTGTTTGATAAAATAAATGGATCAAGATCGGGAATTCATGGAATCAGGATCAGTAACCTGGCAGATCATTTTGATCTTGACATTTGATCTACTTTTTAAAATGTTTGACATTGGCCATAAATGGCAATATTAGGGTTTTCTAATTCAGCATGAGCATACCTTTCTACTGGTACTTTCTAAAAACTTTATCATTAACACTTGGCTTGTCTAACACATCTTGATTTTTACTAAATGAAGTAAATCTAAATGTTTTCAGTTCCAATACATAATATTGTACATATCCTTAATTTTTATCCATAAAAGGTTGTGTTATATAAATGTATACAGTATGGCTTAGATGGAAATTAATTTAATTGCCCACTGGCATCCGTGGGCATTGTTTTTTTAAGAGTGGGTATTTAAAAGTACAAGGAACACAGTGGGTTGTATTTATAATTGTATAAAACTCAGGTAAATGTCCACTCCTAATGCCCACTGTGATTCCAAGTGGCCATTCAAAAATCCATTTGAGCTGTACTGTACACCCTTTTAAGGTATCTTCCACTGACTTACATGTACCCTGGCTGTCTAAATGAGGCATGACTATACAACTTGTCTTACTGTGTAGTAGTTCGTTTTCCTTTAAAACTGTATACCGACTTTAAATAAATATTATCCTTATCCTGTAAGCTGTACGCAAAGAGTACTTTGAACCTGGAGCATGCTGCAAATTGTTGTTAATAACAAACCACAAGCAAATATCGACATTGAACGACCAAATCTGAATGTAGCACGAATCTGCATGGTCACAGGTGTTTGTTCTCTATTATCTCTCGAGCTCTGTTACTCTACACCTACAGTGACTACAACTTTCTGACAGGTTGATCAGGGTCATGAGTGATAGATCAGAGGGAGTTGTCTCTCCTTTTATGTTTTCCCCATCTCTGCAGGAAATTATTCGTTTATGAATATGACATATCAGTTAAAATTATGAACTTTGCAAAACAAATTTACCTTTCACATTTTCTGTGGGTTATCAGAACACTACAGACTCTGCGAGAGCAAAAATGGAGAGGAACCCATCTAACTCCAATACACAGACCCTACCTCAACTTTGTTGAATAATACAGCGCATGCCTAACGTGCATATCCTCTTCCGCTTCATTTACTTTTACAAGTGGTTTATCTCAAAACCGTAAAAAAATATTAAACATATTACCAGAAAAATCAAGGATATTTCAGGTTATTTTTTTATTGCTGTTTAATCAATAAATATTTTAATTCTTGATTTATCTTTTTTAACGCGCACATTGATTGGACTATACCATGAGCAATCATTGATCAAATTATAAACTTTGATATAGCTCATATAACGTCACTTCCGTGAAGTGTAAAATCGAAGTCGAACGACGATAAACCATCAGTTGGTGCTGAAAATCCATAATGGATGGACGGATGGGTTGGAATTTTTGAAGTACTTTTTTTTTCAAAATGGAATACGGTTGAATTATTCAAAATGACTTGGAATTTCGATAATATAGGGATATATTTATAGAACGTCGAGAGTATTTTGTTATTCCATTGAAAACTGATTGGTGCTGATACTGGACAAACCATCGACCATTCCAATAATCTAGCCATGAGGCTTCATGGCAGGTTCATTATTCAAATCTCAGTACTAGGTTTTGTCCTAATTAATTATGTTCGTTCAAATAAATACACAAACACATGGGCTTTCCACATTGAAGGAGGCGAAGCAGTAGCAAGAAGTTTGGCTCGAAAGCATGCCTTCGTTTATGTGGACCAGGTAAGGAAAGCATTGAGCTTACATAGTTTCTGCAGTAATTTTATATATATATTACAAATAGTGCTGTTAAATCTTTATTCTGATGTTGTCAAGTTGCTGTGCACAAGAATTTAGGTAAAAATGTTTTTTGGTTGTTTGTTTATATATGATGTACCATCTACTAAGCAGTTGAATGAGTATAAGAAGTGCACACCTAGGAAGAAGTGTACTTGAATATACATGTATGAGTCTGATTTTGACGAACCTAAGAATTTCCATGGAAACTTCAATATAGATAAGCTATAAATTTGGTAGTTTCAGAGACTCTTTCACTGATAAAAGCTTCTCCCATCCTCTCGACAACCACTATGCTGCCTGGAGATTTTCTATCGAAGATACTCGTACATAGTTAGATAAAGGCTTGCCTTTTCAATGTTATCAAAATAGCTTTACTAGATTTTTCCTTCTCTACATACTTTTCCTTAAATTGTTTATGAAAAGAATTTATGATTAATCAGCTTATTATTATTATGAAAGTGGAGCAGCCTTAAACATTTTTATCAAGTGAATGTTTACATATTCTGATTATTTGTACAATATAAACTAGTATTTTGAATTTTAAAAAATACAAACAAGCAAAAAAATGATTTATAAAATCAAATTATTTTTAAGATGTATTTCAATATATGGTACCAATATTAACTTGGAATGTGCACGCAGTTCATTTCAAATATTCCTCTTCAGTGTTTAATTTGATCTCAGTACTTCTAGATTGTCCAAAATTGAGCCCTTTGACAGTAGGGATAATTTATTGCATACTAATAAAGTGAAAGTGGGCAACTTGACTAACCTATAAGGTAGAATTTCTCATTTATAATTCAGAAGAATTCCACATCACACTTGGGTATGGGTTTGATACATATTTTATGTCCAGAATAGATATCTGCTTCAGATTCTTGAGCTTTGCTAATGTTATGAATAAATAATGATACGGACATAAATGATATGTAAAAATAAACTCTGAACACTTCAGTTTTCTTGGCACATTTTGATTGATTAGTTTTATGTATGTATGTATTTCAAATAAAAAAAAAAAATCAAGAGTACTCTGCATCAGATTCTCAGCTATGCCCAAGAAAGTAGAATCTGTGATGCACAAATGAGAATAAAATGGAGTAAACAAAGTGCAAACCTATCATTCCCATGAAGTATTTAAATGGAACATTTTTGTACATCCCATTTGATGGAATCAAGCACCTGTTTTCTGAATTTCATAGGAATCTACATTTACAAGGTGATTAGAAAAATGGTCTAACTCTTCCACATGTAAAACTATTTTAATAGAATAAAGTTTTGGTGTGTGAAATTCTCGTCATGAACAAGCATGTTATATACTTATAAAATGTCAGCATTCATATTTATACTGGTTACAATTGGGAGGAAGGAAAATTTGTTTTTCATTTGTGTTAGTGTAAAGCAGATGGTCTGAAGCGCAGGAATGTTTTGCATGTACAGAAACATTCACTGTTTTACAGGTCGAGTTCTCAAATTATAATGATAATGACAGAGAATGGTGGTAATGTCCTTGGTCCAGGGATACACACGAGCGTAAAACTATATAGATGATTCTGTATAAAAAAATATTATTGTAAGGTAACAGACAAGCCTACTCAGTCACTGAAAAAATAAACGTCAAGGTTGAAAAATAAACCCCAGGGTTTGTAATTCTGTGATATAGGTATATATCCTTGATTTCTCCTGTGTTTTCCCCTTTTTATGAGTATAGTAAAGTACCTGGGGTATAATGTACTGTCATTTCATTCAAGGAGTGTTTACTATCACACGGCTATATAATTATATTTAATGTCATATTAGTTTATAACGGGAATGAAGTAAATAGTAATAAGTTCATGATAAAACGAGAAGGTCAATAAGTTGAGTGTCGGATGTTACACGATAAAAAACAACGGTGTAGTCGTGTTCACAGAATGTCAGAAGCTTCTAATATCAAACTTCTGTTGGGGGCTTTTTTCATAGATGGTTTTTTTCCTTGCTTTTTATTGTCGTAGAATACTTTGGCCCTCATAATGTCAGAATTTCTCAATGAAAACCAAATAAGTGTGTATAATTAATGTGTTTTTCAAAGAATTTTTTGTTAATTTGTTTTAGTTGGTAATTAATACTTTTTTTGTCAGATATGATTTTTTTTAAATATCATCTAAATTTCTCCTCAATGAAAAATGAAATAAGGTTGTGAAAATACATGTGTTTATAATTTTGAAAAATTTAATAAAATTGATTCAGCATTTACAAAAAATGCCCATTTTTTTCATAGAATTTCGCAAGGCATTTTGTTGTGTTAGTTGTGCATTCTTAACTTCGAATCATAAATGGATTCAATTCCGAAATGTTTCATTGATCTTTTACAACACAAGTTATATGATTGAACTCCCATGGTGCGATGTCAGATCACACACAGTGCATATAAATGCATATGTGGCCATTATTTTATATTGAGTGCATTTCCAACTCGCTAGAAGCTTAAGAATGGACAAACATTTTGTGGACCAGGATTTATTCCAAATCAATATTGGCCTCAGCACAATGTAGAATAATGTTGACTGTTAGGGCAAGGTCTCCATTGATTCGTTGAGATCAATTGGTCTTCTGTCTGGTCCAATTATTTCCTATATGCTGAAACAAAGTTATAAAACTTGCTGTCTAGGTATTTGTGTTGTACACGAGGGGCCTAGAGCCACTATGATAGAAGAACAAACATTGGGTTCTGTTTATAAATCAGTACACAACTGTCATATTTTGAAATAGGTACATATTATTTATGCAGTATATATTTTACGCATTAACGTATGATACAGGAATTTTCAAAGTTAAGGGTCAACCATCAATGGCATGCTTCTACAAAATTCATCCTTCTCAGATAGAAGATTGAGGTCAGCTACGTATTATGTTTTTGGATGGCCTTGGTTATAATTTTTGAACTATTCTATAAGAAATGAATCTTATATTTTTTCGGGTGATGCAGGTATCACCGAATTTTAGACGGTAAAACTCATCAAGGAGCGAAGCGCATTAATGAAAAGTTTTACCGTCTAAAATCTCGGTGACAACCTGCATATCACCCGAAAAAATATAAGATTTATTTCTTATCATTTTAATTTTATATTACGACAACAAAATAATGTCCATTAGACATTACTTTTTGTTCAGGTACGTGATCGAAAATCACCTCAATTCTTAAAAGGTGTTTTTACAAATCAGAATCGGCGTTAGGTGATCACGTGAAATAAAATTAAATGATATACAGTTGAACTTCGATATCTCGATCACTGATATCTCGAATACCATGTTTACGTCGAAATGATTTGGAGGTTCCAACCGCCTATTTTCTTAGTATTTTACCCTCGATATCTCGAATTCACAGATGTCTTGAACTTTTTTCTTGGTCCCATCAAGTTCGAGATAACAAGGTTCGACTGTATATTGCATGAGTAACAAATTAAAGGTCAAGTTTATTTATCAAGGTCAAATTTTCCATATTTAAGTGAGGCCACACTTCATTGGGGACATACATTTGTTTCACATTTTACAGCCAAAGTCATGTTGCCCCCGCTGTATCCAATTTATTATGGCGAGGTAACAGGAAACACATTTTTTTTTTGGCCTGAGGAATTGAACTGGTTTCACCAAATAGTAACTTATTGAGTATTGACCCACGTCAAACTCTTTTATGTGGTCGGAGAGATTATTTCATTACAATCAATATTTGGAGCTGTATAATACAAGGTGTTTGCATTTTTCAGATTATGCCAGATTATTATGCATTTCAACACAGAAAGGTAGCAAAGCGGTCAGCGTATCCCAGTTCTTATCATCACCGCACTATAGTCCAAGAGCCAAATGTAAGTGAAATTAACGCAGTAAAACGTTATTGTACGATTCAACTAACCATCATATAGTAGTTCTGTACCCTTCATGGGAATGAAGAACAGGGTGGTTATTGAATGGCATTCATAGGAATCCTTGAGGAAAAACTGCTCAATCTATATATATGCATGTACATGTATAATTCGTTTTTCTTAACATTTTTAACATTTTGAACTTGGTATCTAATAAATATAAAATAGACCACAGAACAAATGGGAGCGAACAAGAAAATTGATGGCATGTTTAAATGATGAGATTTTAACTTCGAGATTAACTCTTGACCAAATACTATTATCTATTTCTGAATAAAAGAAATCATCGCGGATCACAAACTTTGCATTCACCTGTTAACAGGTGGTTATCGTGTTTTGGAATAAATTGGGCCTCGTTTTACTGTGTAACTGTTTAAACTTGACGGCAGTAAATTCATCTTCTTGTCATTTTTTTCTTTTCTACAAAAATAAATCTTAAAATGTGTGTGGCCTACTTGAATAGAAAATGATTTTGTAAAGATTCAATTGAGACATTTATCGTTTTGTGCCTGTTGCAGAAATTCATATTTTTGACCGTCTGATGAATATAGAAGTTGAATGAATTTACAGGTATTGAAGTATGGCTAGTTATAAAGATTTGTGGGCATAGAGAGAGAGAATTGAAATTGCAGGTGGCAGATTTAACAAAATATAATGCAACACCAGACTAATTGGAAGTGGTATTTGAAATTAATAATGTGTTCAAAATGTTGATTCTTGTTAGAATTTAATATTGTTGGTCTGCTCCATAGATTTAGAAAAAAACCTGATATAATACATTATCGTAAATGTAAACACTTGAAACTTGGTATCGCTGCTTGAGTTTTTGCCAAGGTATAGTACTCTTCAATAAAACCATGCACATTTACAAATAAAACTTTTTTAAAGAAAATTTTACGTAGAGTAGAAAAGGACATACAGTTTTTCAATCTTTGTCAACTTTATATAGCAGTTCATATTTTGAGAAGTGTCATATATAAGAGCATGAACATTTTGGGATTCTCAGTGCACTCCAAAGACTATTGATGGCGTAATTTATTCATACAAATAGATAATTTACTCTTAATTCATGATGATGATTCAAGAATGACTATATGGTGGTGAAGGATAAGGTTCAAACCCTCACTGTGCAATAGCAGTGCCAGTTGTGGTTATATCTCATCTATATATAAAAAAAAAAATGAGGGGGGGGGGGGGTTCCAAGAGTAGCCAGGCTGCCGTCTTTCTAATTGATATGTAAGCATCCTTATTTGGTGGAAATCTGGTCGAATCTTGGGATAACAGAGGCCACGATGAAGGGATTATATGGTGTGTGTCTAATTCATTTCCTTTCTTGTCCATCTCTGAACACCAATGTGTACTTGTTTGAACTCAGTATTTCCACCTGTCCACAATTTGTTCATTTACAAAGGAATATAAGATACAATGTTCTTGGCATTTCAAACGAATGATAAAATGTTAAACTTATATTTATTTTTTTTCTAAAGTAGTTTCCTGAAATTATCTTATTTTGCAACTATAGTGCAGATTGGGCAAAATGCAAAGACTATAGGTTTCTGATCGTACATATATATATTGATGATCAGAACTCTAAGGAAATGTTTATTTTCTGAAATATACGTGAACAAGAAATATTCAGCAGAAAATCCATATGCATGTGTTCATTCACTGCATAAAAATGTCATCCCGTGAGACTAGTTCGCAGTAAATGTTATACTGGTTGTGTAAGCCAGCATCATTTGATTGACAAAATGTTTAATTATTGCTGTCTATGCAGATCTGAAGTTGTGCTCGTAAATTCTCATATGGGCCATCTTCTGGCATATTCCTAGGCTGCAGTCGATATTTTACCATCTTTCCGAATCATAATCCAGGGTTGGCCAATTCGGGATTCCTTCTTAAACTGGCTGTAATCAAGATTTTATTGATATTATCATGCAATATATGTACTGATTAAGTATTGAGTAGCAGTTCCTCTGTACTTTATATATATCTTAGGAAGGGGTAGTCCAAATATTAGTGGGCAGTTGGGATGAAAGCTTCAGGAATTTCATCATTCATAAACTTTTTTTAATACCAGAATTTTATTTGCCCAAGTAGTTGCATTTTCACACTCAGAATTTGGACAAGTGGACATATGAAAGTTCTTGGTAGGAATTTGTGCAGCATCAACCTAAAATGTTGAAAATATTGACGTGAAGTTTTCTTTATTATGATCAAGTTCCTAACTGAACAAGTTGATTTGTCATGAATAAACAAAATTCCACCAAAGCATAATACAAGTATATAAAGCAGTCTCCATTCAGTATTTGAATCATGGTAATTGTGTCATCCGAGAATCAGAGCACCACTTAAGTCTCCCTTTGTCTGTTGTCAGCCGTTCTGTCATACTCAGAGAAGGTAGACCTGGATTCATTTCTATTAAAGTAGAGATTTCATTTAAAATAACTTTTTAGTGAATAATGGCAAACATATTTATTATAAAGCTTCATGAAATTTATGAATTTATTTAGTTAAAAAAAAAAGATGCGGAAAATATCTTGACCAAGGAAAATGGTCCCTTGGAGAATTGAAGAGAATAGGCTGAGGTTGGATAAATCATGGAGTGATTATATCTTGTGCCAAACAGTAGTATACATGGAGGGAGATGTTACAGAAATCTCCAGCTGGCCTGCTCTGAGGGGTTAGATGTTGATTAGCACTTCCATTAAGATCCTTATCAACCCCAGTACTTGCGTCTGCTTGCACCATATCGCACCATATTCCTTTGCCGTCAGAACATACACTCGTTCCTCTACTCTCTCTGACTTTTACTGGAGAGACAGAGATACCTTCAGATTATCATAATCAGTTAAAAGGATCAAACAGCTAGAGATATATGTGTGTTGAGAGAAATAAAAGAGCGCAATAAAATCTAGATAATGCCAGTTTTCTATTTTTATTTCTTCAGACTTCCAGGATTCATCTTTCAAAGTGTTGGAAAACTTTATCTCTCTGTGTTGGAGAAACCTACCCCTCCCTTTAGTAGCTGTAAGAAGAAAGAGAAAAATTTTGGTCTTTGACCTGAATTAGATTTTTGTATTTGTCAAACCTGCGATGTTCAAGATTTTTGTACATGAGAGTTTCTTTACAACACTAACCCCCCACCCCCACTCCCCTGTATTTTTTCCCCAGAAAAATTAAAAAGACAGTACTGTTTGCTTAAGGTTCTGTAAACATGTGGGGTAAAAGGGTTGTAATGTTTTTTTCTAATTCTACATACAACGCATGCATGTGAGTTTAACTTGTGCTTGTTTTGCAAAAGATAATGATGGATGAAGCAGATGACAGAACCACTACAGAAGGGCATTCTGGGAGATTGAAGGTGTATCAGGGGGTTTTGGCTGTAATTGATCCAAGACAAGGAAGGAGCTATAAAGTTTTTTGTTTCAGACTCAATCTAATTAGTGACATTGGCTGCTTCCATAAGGTCTCCCATCTCCATGCACCGAAGTATCTTTGCTATCCATCTGTCAGGCTTCTGCTTGTGCTTCATAAACCTGTACAAGCTACAGAATGAAAAAAAGTTAGTCAATCATAAAATTTCAGTGGTCATTTGTCTGTTTTTGAAGAAACTTAGTATAAAACAAAGACAATTCTAAGACTCTTTTGTGAATATTTCTCTACTGTAGTGTATTGATAAATGGAAATTCTCTATTGTGTATTGTTAAGTGGAATTTCTCTCTTGCCCATCAATAAGTGGAA
>CAJDSM010024659.1:2842-19407 GCA_903981925.1 Ostrea lurida | reverse complement strand
AAATATGTAAGTCGTCCCACTTATCGGATGGCAAGAGAGAACATCCACTTGTGGCAAGAGGATTCCACATTATCGATGGACAGAGAGAATTCCACCTTGATCGATGGCGAAAGAAGAATTCCATCTATATCAATGGCCAGAGAGAGAAATTCCACTTATCGATGGGGCAAGAGAAGAAATTCCAACTATTGATGGGCAAGAGAAAATGTCACTTATGGATGGGCAAGAGAGAACATCCTTATCGATGGGCTACAAGAGAGAACATCCACTTATTGATGGACAGAGAAGAAATTCCACATTATATTGATGGGTCAGGAGAGAAATTCTAACTTATGATGGGCAAGCAGAGAAATTCCACTTATTGATGGCAAGAAGAGAAATTCCACTTAACAATACACAATAGAGAATTTCCATTTACAATACACTACAGGTAGAGAATATTCACAAAGAGTCTTAGAATTGTCTTTGTTTTTATACTAAGTTTCTCAAAAACAGACAAATGACCACTGAAATTTTGTGATTGCTAACTTTTTTTCATGTCTGTAGACTTGTAACAGTGTTTATGAAGCACAAGCAGAAGCCTGAACAGGATGATAGCAAAAGATACTTCGGGTAGCATGGAGATGGGAGACTTATGGAAGCAGCCAAATGTCACTAATTAACTGTGAGTTAGTGAGTCTGAAACAAAAAACTTTATAGCTCCTTCCTTGTCTGGATCAATTACAGCCAAAACCCCCTGATAACCTTCAATTCTCCCAGAATGCCCTTCTGTAGTGGTTCTGTCATCTGCTTCATCCATTCATTATCTTTTGCAAAACAAGCACAAGTTAACTCACATGCATGCGTTGTATGTAAGTTAAGAAAAAACATCACACCCTTTTACCCACACTGTTTACAGAACCTTAAGCCAAACAGTACTGTCCTTTTAGATTTTTCTGGGGAAAAATACAGGGAGTGGGGGTTGGGGGTTAGTGTTGTAAGAAACTCATGTACAAAAATCTTAACATCGCAGGTTGACAAATAAACAAAAATCTAATTCTAGGTCAAGACCAAAATTTTTCTCTTTTCTTCTTACAAGCTACTAAAGGGAGGTAGGTTTCTCCAACACAGAGAGATAAAGTTTTCCAACACTTTGAAAGATGAATCCTGGAAAGTCTGAAGAAATAAAATGAAAAACTGGCATTATCTAGATTTTATTGCGCTCTTTATTTCTCTCAACACATATATCCTAGCTGTTTGATCCTTGTTAACTGATTATGATAATCTGAAGTATCTCTGTCTCTCCAGTAAAAGTCAGAGAAGAGTAGAAGGAACGAGTGTATGTTCTGACGGCAAAAGGATATGGTGCGATATGGTGCAAGCAGACGCCAAGTGGGGTTGATAAGATCTTAGAATGGAAGTGTAATCAACATCTAACCCCTCAGAGCAGGCCCAGCTGGAGATTTCTGTAATCATCTCCCTCCAGTGTATACTACTGTTTGGCACAAGAATATAATCCTCTATGATTTATCCAACCTCAGCCTATTCTCTTCAAATTCTCCAAGGGACCATTTTCCTTGGTCAAAGAATTTTCTCCGCATTTTTTTTTTTTAACTAAATAAATTCATAAATTTCATGAAGCTTTATAATAAAATATGTTTGCCATTATTCACTAAAAAGTTATTTTAAATGAAATCTCTACTTTAATAGAAATGAATCCAGTCTACTTCTCTGTGAGTAGTGACAGAACGGCTGACAACAGAGCAAGGGAGACTTAAGTGGTGCTCTTGATCTCGGATGACACAATTACCCATGATTCAAATACTGAATGGAGACTGCTTTATTACTTTATTATGCTTTGGTGGAATTTTGTTTATTCATGACAAACAACTTGTTCAGTTAGGAACTTGATCATAATAAAGAAAACTTCACGTCATATTTCAACTATTTTAGGTTGATGCTGCACAAATTCTACCAAGAACTTTCATATGTCCACTTGTCCAAATTCCCTGAGTGTGTAAGAATGCAACTACTTGGGCGAAATAAAATCTCTGGTATTAAAAAAAAGTTTATGAATGATGAATATCCTGAAGCTTTGTCATCCAACTGCCCATATATTTGGACTACCCCTTCCTAAGATATATATAAAGTACAGAGAACTGCTACTCAATACTTAATCAGTACATATATTGCATGATAATGATCATAAAATCTTGATTACAGGCCAGATTTAAGAAGGAACGAATTGGCAATCCCTGGATTATTGATTCGAAAGAATGGTAAAAGATATCGACTGCAGCGTCTATTGGAATATGCCAGAAGATGGCCCATATGAGAATTTACAGCAAACTGTCAGTATACTGCATAGACAGAATAATTAAACATTTGTCCAATCAAATGATGCTGGCTAACACCAACAGTAATACAATTCTTGCGAACTAGTCTGACGGGAGTGAACATTTTTTATGCAGTGAATGAACACGAATGTCATATGGATTTTCTGTGGAATAATTTCTTGTTCACGTTATATTTCAGAAAATAAACATTTCCTTAGGAGTTCTATCAATCAATAATATAATGTACGTCAGAAACTAGTAGTTTGCATTGTTGCCCAATCGTGCACTATAGGATGCAAAATAAGATAATTTCAGGAAACGACTTTAAAAAAAAACAATAAATATAATTTAACATTTTAGTCATGTCGTTTGAAAATGCAAGAAATTGTATCTTATATTCCTTTGTAAACTGAACAAATTGTGGAAGTGAAATGAGTTCAAACAAGTAACATTGGTGTTCAGGAGATGGACAGAGAAAGGAATGAAATTTTTTTGACACACACCAGATATATATCCCTCATCGTGGCCTCTGTTATCCAAATTCGCAATTTCCAAACCAAAAAGATGCTTGTACGATATCATTAAGAAGAGAGCGGCAGCCTGGCACTCTTGGAAGGCAACCCCCCCCTCATTTTTGTTTTTTATTATAAGTGAGATATAACAAACTGGCACTGTATTTGCACAGTGAGGGTTTGAACCTTATCCTTCAACCACATTCTCTTGCCCATTGATAAATGGAATTTCTCTATAATTGTCTATAATGATAAGTAGAATTTCTTTGTTGTGTGTTGATAAATGTAATTTTTGGACTGCATTTTAAGATGTGGAATTTCTCTTTTGCGTATCGATGAATGAAATTTCTCTGGTGCCTAATTGATAGTGGAATATTTCTAAATTGCATATTGATAAGTGGAATTACTCTGTTGAATATTAATAAATGGAATTTCTGTTTGGCTTATTGATAAGATTGTGACTGAGTGAGGAAAATGATGCATTTCTCCCCTCTCAGACCACAATGCACTGTACAAATTCTACCTTTAAATTAAAGTAACTGTGTCTATAGGAATGGTAGTGCATTCTGTTTAGTAGCCACATACGTGTTTAAAAGTTCATTGACTCAGATCACAAGTATGTTACAATTTGTTTTCCTTAGCTGGGTGGTGAATGCAGGAATCATATTACAGACATGAACGTTAAATTAGATCTCATTTGAGAAAACTTTCCCCCTCTTCATTTCTCCAAAACTCTTCATGCTAAAAATCAAAAACTACCAAGTAACAAAGGAAAGTCATTCCTACAGTGAAAGGAAGGGTGGAAGTTTTTGTTGCTGTGATATCTCCCTGCCTTACAGAACTATACAGTTACTGTATTCACCTGAACTGCCCCCGTAACACCTGCTATAGGGTTTCAGCAATACAGTCCCTGGTGTTGTTTGTTCCAGTTGATAAATGCAACACCAACACCGGAACACTCTGACCCCCGTTTGTGATTTCTTTTGATCACGAAAACTCCAACAGTCAAAGAGGAGTGTTTTGTGTGTTTCTTTTCTTGTCTGTTGGTGGGACATTTTTTCCCCAAAGTGACAGGATGTTTCCAAAACAAGCAGGAGTCCTGCTTTTCAATGGTGTCAATGAACATTGGAAAGGTCAAATCTCCTGTCTTTAATTGCTGTATTATGATGCAATCAAATTACAGTTTAAAAGGATGATGAAAGAGTTTCTCTTTGTATGGTATTTTAAACACAGGTATAATATGTTTATAAATATACGGTGGGAAAATTTTGGTTGTTTTTGGAACACCGTTTTATTGTATTTAATCAATGGTGATCGGGCATGCCACCATACACGGTAGAATATTCATTATTAAATTCAATTTAAAGTTTCTGGGTTGGACACTTTTATGATATATTTGGCAATATTTAGAGAAATAGTCATCCATAGGGCCAAGATTTTTAAGCCATGCCCCCCTAAAATTTATTTGATAAAGGTTAAGAGAGTTTCATATCCACTTTAAGTATGACAGGGAAATCTATTGATGGCAATGAATACTGCATCTTTGTTATCACTGATTATGAAAATTGGTCAGCTAATTAAAAACAAATTGATAAATTAATTATAAACCTGTGGGTCAATTTATTTCAGAGCACACATTTAATCACTTGCTAGGTCAGGATGACTAGGGTAACGTTAGATTTTTGAAAGGAAATATTTTTCTGTGATGACGTTGCTATTGCCTACAATGATTGGGTTTGGGATCCAGAGGCAACTGCATGAACAAAGACTGACAACGAACATGGGCATTTACATTGGAAAAGACATCAGTCCATCCATCGGAAGAATATCCAAAGTGTTGAGAGAAAAAATCAGTAGCTCAGATCAGTTTTAGCTGTTTAACATCGCAGTAAAGGAGCTTGTGTGAAACTGCATGACCATTTGGATATCTTGATCGATGTCTTGTCAAAACACTGGACTGAGACCAATGTTATGTCCTAAAAAAATCAAAAAAATCTCTTCGCTGTAAGCTTGAATTCATAATAAATGTGTTTGCTGTAACCTTGTTTTACTGTATTTGATTCATTGTGAAAGAACTGAGCAATGTTTCAAGACAATTTCAATACATATAATATTGTAAAAGATGGGTTTACCAGAAATTTATATTTCTGCTTTTGAAACATCATGTATATCTTAGCACTCTTTTGCTACGATTTGTGTGTAAGAGCTCATCAGGAGGAGCATCAATAGTTTAAGGGTGTCTATACAGGTGATCAGAATGGATCACACTGTACCCACCCTGTCTTAGAAGTAGGCTGGCGGGAGATGAAAAGTTTATAACAATTCATCTGTATCAAGACGGCTGTTTATCAATTCTCAAAAAGTTCATAATATTCCATGCTTAAAATAGCTGGTGTATGGGGTGCATTGAAGCCAAGTTTTGCATGTGAAATAAATGCGGATATTAACTTGAAATCTTCCATTAATTAATTCCCCAGGAAGCTGAAGATGTTGTAACAGTTAAGCGGGTAAACTTGCCCCAGGATCTCTCTGAAATTAGTGTTTACTCTGCGAATATAATTTAGATTTTTAAATTGTGTCTTAGTAATGGCCTTATATTATACATTTCACTGTCTTTGAGTGAAGGAAATTAAATGTACTGTGTTCTGCTGGTGGGCAATGGCTATTGTGATAACATTCTTATTGGACATGATATGTTCAATCTAGTCATTAGGAAATCATGATGGGTATTTAGTACACAACAAGCTAATCAAACTCCATTATAAAAGTAGTACAACAGCTACCTTATGCTATTCATTAAGTCGGACATCTTTGTTCAGTTATTTAGTTCTGGCCCCAAGACCATAAACTGAGAAAGACGTTAAGTCAAAATTTTGATTACTTATATCTTTAAGATTTAGAACACAGATGTTTAATACCATTACGGGATTTCAAAAAGAATTCAAATGCAAACATATATAAAAATTTCATTTGTTTATGAAAATTAATTAAGTTAGCTGGATTTGAAATTTAGACTTGAGATATATTCTCAGTTTATGGTCTTGAGGCCTGAACTACCAGATTGATGTAGGAACGTGATATCCGAAACTGAAAATCAAAAATAACATTGTCCTTCATTACTGTATAATTAAATGTACAAGGAATAATTCTAAAGGCAGTCAATTTTCCACATGAACTTTTTCTTCATCGGAACTTTTTTTTTTCATCACAATTACTCATTAGTCTGTGGAAACAGGAAGCAGCAGCAGCACTATCTATTTCCTAAGGATTTGAAACATTCTTAGAATGTTAAATGGGATGAATGATCCGTACAGTTTGGCAATTTATTTATATACACGATAAAGAAGTTCAATATCACTTACCGTGAGTGACGAGCGATGCGCTATTTAGAGATCGGAACAGCTCTTCTGTTGGAGGTGTTCCATTTGCTGTTCAATCCACGGGGACCAGAGAGAACAAATTAAATTTTCTATATATAATACAAGGCGATTCTAACTCTTTAATATAGTGAATTGTGATGACAGATTTGTTTTAGAAAACATCAAAGGTACCAGAGAAGGAATTGCATTAAGAGATTATAAGGGGACCAGTATAATGCCACTTGGTATGATTTGGTTTCTCAAGAGAGTGTTTAGGAGGACCATGTTGACTTTAATTCCACTCTGCCAAGAATTAAGATGCATATTTTTGTTTTCTTTAATATAACTAATGAAATTGTCAAATTGGCATTGAATTTGATTTTTAGGCTAAGAAAAGTTTCTGAGATAAGATATGTAGCTTTTCCTTACCAATGTGAGTAGGTTTTTGTATTGAGAGAGCTATCATCCGGTGATGACAACTGATGGATGATGAGGATGGGGAGGAATGTAGTTGGTAGGCAGGCATTCTACTCCGTGTTTGTGTAACAGTTACAGAGACTGTGATGGATATGGGCTTCCAGCTACAATAAACACCAACGTTTTCTCACTTCCATCTGCTGCTTTCAGAGTTCTCAGAAAGACATTCACCTGACTGTTTTGTTGTGGGGGGTAGGGTTTATATAAACTTGTTGTAAGATGTGTTTATTGAAGTAGTGGGGTATCTAAAAAAAAAAAAAAAAGAATTGTTGGAAACAACACTAACAAAATACTTTATTTTTAGTGTTTGGCAAATTGCTCAGATTGGGGCAATGGCTATAAAATGGATGAATTAACTACTGTACATGTAGCATATCATAGAACATCATCACTATAATATAATCTTCAAAATGTTTGGTCAAATTTTCATCAATGTTATGGAAACAAGTTTGATTTAAATTGAAAGATTAATGAAAGCCATTTCTGGCCCCCAATTTTACACATTCTTTGATTCTCTGAAATTCATTGAAAGTTGTTGAAAATGTCATTTTGGAATGAAAATCACTGGCTGCATGCTTTAATTGACTTTAAGGCAGCTTATTTTATAATGCAACATTGAGATATGGTGATTTGGTCATGATGCCTTCAATATCTAAATAGTTAGAATAAAGGTAATTTTACATATTGTGTTTGAAAATCAGTCACAATTAAACTAATATTCTTTACATTTTTGACCTATTTTTGCAGGTGAAATGGGTTGAACAGCAAATTGTTAAAAAACGGGTAAAACGTGACAGATATTATCCAAGCAGCATCCACTTCAGCGACAAGTTCAGCGATCCCAAGTGGCCCCGCATGTGGTACCTGGTAAGATTTTTTTCCCGTAATTTAGTATCGTTTTCAGAGTCTTGTGTGATATATTGGCGTTTATACACCATATTACCAGTAATGAATATAGCAGAAAGTGTTTTTAAAGAAAGAGAAGACTGATAATTACCGAGAAAGAGATTGTTGCGCAATCTCCAGCAAGTGTCTGAATTTGTTCATTTTCTCCATCTTTCTATGCGATATTGTGACCTCCACATATGGTAGTAGGTCTACCTGGTTAAGTCCTGATACAGCGATCCAAAGCGACCCCGGATGGGAAAACTGGTAAGTTGTGATAAAGTGGAAAAGAACCAGGATAATTGGAAATTAGAGCTAATTTAAAAATGAAAGAGCAAAGAACTGTTTCACAAGAAGGCATTCGTCCAACAAAAAGCTGAGTTATAAAGGAAATAATGTAGGAGGTCCTGGACCTTTATGTGAACATCATGCATAAAGGCCACGAGAGTTCATGGACAGGGAGCGAGGTAGAGCTACATGGCAATTTTAGGCGACTAAGGTATAATTATCAGGTTAAAAATCAACACATAGTAATTAGCATCTAACATTCGGCTTTGTATCCTTAATTGCTTAATTCACTCCTTTCTTCGGTAAATCCTATCCTGATTGGTCCTGGCGGTATCATCCTCTTCATTTCAATGTTGAGTTGCTACTGACATAATATGTATTCGGCATTAGCTGTTTATTTATTATCACGATATGTCAGCGTTATAGCTGTTTTATTTATTATCACAAACTTTTACTAACTTCTACATACAACAAGTTCTAACTTTATTGTTTTCATTAATAAATGAATAAAAAAGTATGAGATACAATGTACTATTAAATTCTGCATGCGATTTACTTAACGAGTCCTGTACTAACTTATTAAAAAAAAATGATTTGTGATAAAAAAAAATCCAAAGATAAATCCACAGGCAAAAATTTACAAAGGTTGAAAACATTAATGTTAACGGTTTGAGTTATGAAGAGTTATTTTTAAAATGAACAGTTTGAGTTATTAGGGTTATTTTTAAAATGAAGTGTGATTCTTTTTTTCTTTTTTTTTTTTGATGTTTTAGCTTGCTTGGAAATGAAAAATTTCTTCAGAGTAACACTTCATTAGACGTACATTTCACACTCTTGAGGATCAGTCTGGTCAAAATCCATTCATATTTTTGTTGGCGTAAATGTGAATAAATTTTGATTTGAAAAAAAAAGAAGATTCAGTAAAATTCCTGAGGTCTAATTGGTTTTGATATCTTATTTATACATAATATGAAAGAGAAAAATTTCAATGATATGAATCACAATGTTTTACGTCGATTGGAAATTCTTTCATGAAAACATTTATGTATATTGATAGTATTGACGCAGGCAAGCGGCTTCCTGCAAAGACGTCTTCAAAATTTGTTTTCTGTAAATTTCAATTTGAGCATCCTGGGGGTCCGGGGGTTCAGCAGAAACTGTTTGCTAGTTGTGATAATGAGAAATTTCTAACTTGTTTTCTTTTAATGAACTGCACACATTACTGATAATAATCCCAGTGGAAATGACAGTTTTCAGAAACAGAAGGGGAAGAATTACTTACCCAGTTAGGTAGCTCATCTCTGTTTTGACTTTGAAACTAATACATTTCTATCTCAGGGTTGGTGATCCTGTGAAGAAATAGATTAAGTTTGCATGCCAAAACAAATATGCCCGCGTTGTTTTTGTTTTTATTTTTGAACACTGAAAATTGTAATTTGGAACAGGATGATGATATTGGCAAATCAACGTACAAGATGGTCACACTCATCCTCTAATTTACATGACTTGTTTTTAAGAATAATCTTGAGTAGTTGACAGCAAATAGAAATAATAATTTGGTTAATTTCAGCATCGTTATTTCTGTAATGATCGTTTAAGTGTGTTCAAGTGTTTTGGAAGTCCTGTTTTTAGTAGATGCAAGGAGTTTCATAGTTTGTGGAGCTATTTTTGAGAAAAGAAAAAGGTTTCTAAGTTGATAATCTGGTTATTTGAAATTCATTTGGCTTGAAATGATGCTATTTTTTTAACATTGCAAAAAGTATGACATCAAATGTGAATCAATATATAACAAGACCAAGAAAACTGAGGTTTTTTTGGTTTTTTTTTTAAATTTCATTACCTCCACCAAGGAGGTTATAAAATCGGTGGTGTTCATTTCTTACTTTGTGGATTGTCTGTTAAGCGACTTCGTGCAAAAACTAATGGTCAGATTGCTTTAAAAACTGGTACACAGTCAGGTATATCTTGGTCTAAAGAATTCCTCATTAAATATTGGTGGTGACCCAGAGCCTGGATCCAGAAGACTTGAATGTAACCATGGTGGAGGCATGCAATTTCTGATTGCTCTTGTTACAACCTTCAGAAACGATCTGATAGGTCTGAAACAAAACTTGTATAACCTGACAAGCATGTCTGTTTGTATGGATTGAAGTACAAGTACCAAGTTTTAGGTATCATGCCCTACTGAAAAGAAAGAATAACACTTTCATTGATAACTTCTGTTTCTTTCAAAATTAAACTGGCAAGGTGTTGTTATACCACACCCCCTGGTCTTCACTGAGGGTCATTGTATCGGTTGTTTATTTATTAAATGATCAAGAATTTTGACATTCTCTGATTGGTCCAGATGGTCTTTTCTAGGTGCTTCATTGTTTCTGGTGTACTTGACACTCTCTGATTGTTCCAATGATCGTTTCTGGTGTGCTTGACACTCTCTGATTGGCCTAGATGATCATTTCTGGTGTGCTTGACACTCTCTGATTGGCCTAGATGATCATTTCTGGTGTTCCTTGACACTCTCTGATTGGTCAAGATGATCATTTCTGGTGTACTTGACACTCTCTGATTGGTCCAGATGATTGTTTCTGGTGTACTTGACACTCTCTGATTGATCAAGATGATCGTTTCTGGTGTGCTTGACACTCTCTGATTTGGTCAAGATGGTCGTTTCTGGTGTGCTTGACACTCTCTGATTGGTCCAGATTGATCTTTTCTGGTGTACTGCGTGTACCTCTGAGTGAGTTCACCTCTGAGTATATTGACATGATCAGGTATTGGTTGACCTCGACCTGTGCTTTAGAACAACCAGTATCAGACCTAGTCAGTATTGTTATGAGAAGTCAGGTGTAGTGTATCTGGTGAATGTTAAACAGGACATGTTGAAGAGCTGGAGTTTAGAACTGTTGAAATGCAGTGGTTGAGGAAGCTGAACATTGAACACTGTTAGTTACAGTGGTAAAATATAAGCCTGTAACTGAGAAAAAAAATTGAAAAGAAACTTAATCTGTTCTGGTGAATGACACCATGTGAAGGATATTTTAAATGCCTCTAGAGAGCATCATTTTGATAGGAAAAATCACAAAAGTAATATATATTCTCTGATAAGGGAAATATATTGGATGGAACATTTTTCAAGGTTCTCAAGGGGATTCTAATGATCTCCCTTGTTCAGAAAGCAGGAGGAGAAATATTTCATCGACAGATTAGCTGCTTTGGTTTAAAATGCTTGTGTTGAACAAATTGCCCTTA
The DNA here is from genome assembly GCA_903981925.1 of Ostrea lurida. Lineage (NCBI taxonomy): Eukaryota > Metazoa > Mollusca > Bivalvia > Ostreida > Ostreidae > Ostrea > Ostrea lurida. The sequence continues at coordinate 8,322 of CAJDSM010024659.1, read as the reverse complement.
TACAGGTTTGGCTTTATGTAATATGAAACTGGTATTTAACCATCTGCCGTATTATGGTAACCAATATTACATGATGCTTTTTCACATTGTCTTGAAGAAAAAAAACAACTTTACCCTATACATGTATCATACTCTCAAAGAAAGTTTGTGAAGGATAAATTTTCTGTCCTATAGAAGTTGGATACATAATATATTGTCACATGTTTAGTGTGTGTTAATCATTCCCTTTAGTGGGAGACATGCAGGCTAAATAATTGTTACGCAAAGAGAAAAATAAAATGTCTTAGCGCTGGGAATTGACATATTATCATCGATGTTCAGAGGACCATATCTCTCCTTTGTGATAAAATTCCTCGTATTGATTCCAAAGCAAAATGCTAACAATGCAACTTTGCATGCTTTCGAATTAGAGACCCCTCAGGAAAAAATTAATATCATTTCCAAAGACATAAATCATGATGTAGAAATTGACTTGCCTCTGCATCCTTGGCTTGCCTCTAGTGACACCTCGCTTCAGGGCTGTAGAGAGAGCGGATGATACAGGGCTACTGCAATGCTGGAATTAAAACAGAAAGGATCAAAATGGCCATTTAGGCACAATTTATTGACAGTTAGGGGACCTGATATAAAGTCTTACATTGCATATAGTATTTAAATCATAGATCTACAAAATCTCATAAAAATGTAAACCGACTTGGATCAATTTATTTGAGGATTAGATTTACAAATAAAATTGGCAGTGAACTGAAATATGATTGTAGAAAAGCTAGTAGTTATGACTAGTTTCTCGTGATCTTCCAGTAAGACGTTATGGGTGGTACGATACAGTTTATGTTCGAGTTATTATCATTCAGTTGTCAGATCGGATTTGATAGCTGGTATTGTAATTGATGCCATGCCTTTGTACTGAGGGGAGAGAAGTCAGTGGCTACCCCTCACCACTGGGTAGATCAGGCTTCCGCTTTCTTTCTTTTTTCCCCCATCTTCTTTATGTGACGTTCTGGCATTTTTATGCAGTGTGGCTCCTGGTACTATCATGGTTTCTGTCTATCGGCAAAGCTAGATACAATTTATTGATGATAACTGATTTATGAGAAAGATCCTCCTTTTGGTAAATGTTTTGTAGCAGTTCAATCTTGATGATAAAGATGGCTTTGAGGATGAAAGCAATGGTAGACTTTAACATTGAATAAACAACCGCAGCCATTACATTGTATGTTTGGAGAAAGAAAAAAAACTTGAATGGACCTGTCTTTTTGAATCTCTATCAAACAATTTAGGAGAAAAAATAATTCCAAGGCAACATGCAGACATTTGAAGCTTGACCTTCAAAGACAACTTTGATACTGAAACACCCTGGTGGAATCAAGATGAAAGCTCAAATGTGCAGATGAAAAGAGAATTAAATCCCTTTAAAGTTTACATGAACCATACTTGGGGGCCAAAACCACTGAACACTCTAAGCCAACATGACTTTTATTTCGTATGTGATTTGCACATGTACTAGTGGTGACTGGTTCTCGGCCACTGATTTTCATGTCTGAAACATACAAGAAGCATTAAAGGACTAGTTTGCTGTGAAAAATATGATGTTCTCGCAAATCGTAAACTTTAATTTATGTCCATGCATGCACATACATGTCAAAATGATGAAGAAAACAATTAAACTGCGTCAAATTCAGAATAACTATATACCTATAGAAAATAATGGTATGCATAATACATGCATTGTACAGTAGTTTTGTATTGTATATTAAATGTAGTGAAATCTAGAAGGAACTTTATTTTATTAGAATACTGTGATCCTTGAAAAAGGAACACCATATATTGTCAGTCGTAAAGAATACCGTGAAACAGTCGTAAAGATGATTATCGTGAACCAGTCATAAAGATGATATATCATGAACCAGTCGTAAAGATGATGTATCGTGAACCAGTTTCTGTTGAATGTTAGAATTTATTTATTAATATGTGAAAATTTTGCCCATGACATTTTTCATGAGTTGTCCACCCCTAACAAGAATTTAACAAAAAAAAAAAAAGATTTTTATGCCCCCCTTTGAAAAAAGAGGGGGCATAATTGTTTTTGCAACCTGTCGGTCGGTCGGTATGGTCGGTCGGTATGGTCCGGTCCGGATCCGGTCTGTAGACCATATGTTTGTCCGCTCAATATCTTTGACCCCTTTGCCTTCGATAGCAACCAACTTGGTACAGGGATTGCCCCTTAGAGAGTAGAGGATCCCTAATTGATTTTCAGGTCACATGGTCAAAGGTCAAGGTCAAGAGGTCAGTGTGGGTAGACTGTCGGTCCTGTAGACCATGTGTTGTCGCTCAATTATCTTTGACCCTTTGCTTGATATCAACCAAACTTGGTACAGGGTTTTGCCCTTAGAGAGTAGAAGGATCCCTATTGATTTTCAGGGTCAAATATGGTCGAAGGTCAAGGTCAAGAGGTTAGTTGTGGTAGATTGTAGACGCATGTGTTGTCCGCTCAAAATATCTTTTGACCCCTTTGCTTGATATCAACAAACTTGGTACAGGGGTTGCCCTTAGAGAGTAAGAAATGATCCCTATTGATTTTCAAGGGTCACAATGTCGAAAGGTCAAGGTCAAGTGGTCAGTCTGTAGACTATGTGCTGTCGCGCTCAATATCTTTTTGACCTCTTTGCTGATATCAAACCAAACTTTGTACAGGGGTTGCCCTTAGAAGAGTAGAGATCCCTATTGATTTTCAGGTCACATGGTCGAAGGTCAAGGTCAAGTGGTCAGTCTTGTAACTATGTGCTGTCCGCTCAATAATCTTTTGACCTCTTTTGCTTGATATCAAACGCAACTTGGTACAGGGTTTGCCCTTAGAGAGTAGATGATCCCTAATTGATTTTCAGGTCACATGGTCGAAGGTCAAGGTCAAGTGGTCAGTCTGGTAGACTATGTGCTGTCCGTTCAATATCTTTTGACCTCTTTGCTTGATATCAACCAAACTTGGTATAGGGGGTTGCCCTAGAGGAGTAATGATGCCCTATTGGATTTTCAAGGTCACATGGTCCAAGTCAAGGTCAAGTGGTCAGTCCTGTAGACCTATGTGCTGTCCACTCAATATCTTTTGACCTCTTGCTTGATATCAAAACACACTTGGTACAGGGTTGCCCCTTAGAAGTAGATGATCCCCTATTGTTTTCAAGGTCACATGGTCGAGGTCAAGGTTCAAGTGGTCAGTCTGTAGACTATTGCTGTCCGCTCATATCTTTTTGACTCTTTGCTTGATATCAACCAAACTTGTTACAGGGGTTGCCCTTAGAGAGTAGATGATCCCTATTGATCTTTCAAGGTCACATGGTCGAAGGTCAAGGTCAAGTGGTCAGTCTGTAGACTATGTGCTGTTCCGGCTCATATCTTTTTGCCTCTTTGGCTGATATCAACCAAACTTGGCCTAGGGATTTTCCTTAGAGAGTAAGATTGATCCCTATAGATTTTTCAGGTCACAAAGTCCAAAGGTCCAAGGTCAAATCAATGGTCTTAACCCCATGGTTTGGACCGCCAAATATCTTTTGACCCTTTGCTTGATAATCAACCAACATGGCATAGGGTTTGGTCCCTTAGAGATAAATGACCCCTGTTTGATTTTTAAGGTCACAAGGTTAAAGGTCAGGTCAATTACTGGTCCTTAACCCATGTTGTTGTCCCGCTCACAAATCTTTTGATCCCTTTGCTTGATACAACTAATTGGGTTTACAGGTGTTGTTCCTTAGAAAGTAAAATGATTCCCTAATAATTTTTGGTCACATGGCCAAAGATCAAGGTCAATCTGATAGGGCCATTTCAAAACTGCTAAAGATTTTCATATATGTTGTATTTTTGTTCAAACTTGACATCTAATCATGAATGAATAGGTATTTTAACCCTTATTTGTTTAATGATTAGTTTTGCCTTGTATAAAGCACCAATTTCATAAATAGGCCATTAATTTTGCACCATGGGGGGCATTAATGTTTCCTCAAACATTTCTTGTTTTTTATAGATTTAATCTTGTCTTTTTGCAACATTTTATTGAATCATTTCTTTAAAATTCTATGCCTGTCAAATATATTGGAAGAAATGATTTTTTTCCCCCATATTACGTTCTTTTTGCGAAATGCTATGTTAGATAAACTTTCATTTGTTCAAATTGACACAAAAGATGCAGTGATCTACATCATTGATTAAAACATAAAAATATGTATCTACCTAAGACATTAAAATACTTTTCTCTCATTCTTTTTTTTTTTTTTAAATAAAACATCATAAATGGGGGGGGGGGGAGGACTCATACATGTAATAGCTAATATAAATCAAGAAAGAGAAATGTGCAATAGGTATGTCTCTCAAGAAAAATTAGCCAAAATAAATGGCACAATTGACAGCCAAGAATCTGTTCCAGTGATGTGCAATTTATCAAGGTTTACAATAATTGATGTGTGAAAGGCAGGCAGAATATCTGTATTGTGAAGTGAGAGAGGTGTGCAGCTTGGCACTGCTGTAGTGGAGGGGTCCCCAAAAAGGTGACATGTGACTGAGTATAGACTTCTAGAAAAGAGACATTGTGGGTTAAATACAAACTTCTTATCTTCTTGGTTCTTTCTGTAAGATTTGGTAAATTTACTTGTTGATACAGATGTTTTGGTTTTGTGCTTTAAAGTTTTCACCCACACTGTATTTGAATTTTAAAATGCCCAGCTTTTTTACTAACTTAGTGGTTATGTTGTGTGTTATCAGTTGTGGATTGGAGTGAATTGGAACAATTAAAACATTAAAAAAATCAGTGATATCTATCATTTCTTGGAAACCTCTTTTTTAAGTCATGAAACTTTAAGAACATGAAATAAGATTTCACATGGACTTCAGAATCTGTACATTTGCAATTCTTCAACAGAGCACATTGTCAAATAAATGTGATATGTTACAGCCTGTATGATAGAATGTGGATGTCAATTTTGTTGTTGTTTTTTTATTTAAAAAAATAGCTCACCTGGGTCATAGAGGACTCGAGTGAACTTGAATTTGATTTAGATTTGTGTGTCTCTGTACTTTTAATAAATTGTTGACATTTCCAACCTTACCAGATCTTTAAAAGTTCTTATAAAATGGTTACTGTGACATTTGATTGCTTGAGACAAATTCAGCAATGTACAAGATACATCCAAAATCATCAAATTTGGAACAGGTGGTAAATGATTAGTAATACATAGTAATGGTTCTAGATATATAGTATTTGATTGATTATGACAGGATCTTTTTATCCACTATAGCCTCAGAATCTTCTCCTCACTATAGTCACGGATTTACTGAGGAAGATCTTCACTACAGCTGCTGATTGGCTGAGACAGAATTTATACCTACTGATTGGCTGAGATAGAATCTTCACCACTATTAGCCACTGATGGCTGAGACAGAATCTCTCCACCATATAGCCACTGATTGGTTGAGACAGAATATCTCCACTA
>CAJDSM010024658.1:32692-49922 GCA_903981925.1 Ostrea lurida | reverse complement strand
TTGATCCGCATGCTTTTGAAACACTTTTATAGCACAAATGTTGCTGTCCCATATATTAGCTTAGGTAGAACTGTATAACCCTCTTGCTCAGTGATTACTCATAATGAACTGAAGTATCACCATCTTATTTATCATAAGTGGCTTCCTTGTATAATTTTTTTTTCAAGAATGCTCTGTAATGGTATTCCAAAACGATTTAGAACTTTCAGTACCGACGTTCTCAATTCGATTATTTTTTTTTTCCATGCATTAATGATATAATGATCATACTGTACTTCAAGCGATATCAAGCTTATAATACATGTAGCTACATGTATATCGGAGATAAGCATGGTGCTGGATCCGCTAGGATACATCCAGATTCGATTTATTTTAAATCATGTGAATAAGATTCAAAATTTCAAATATAAAACATAACATTTCAGGTTTCAAACGTTTGATTAAACGCGTCATGACAGTTTCAACTCAGTGAAGGCGTAATGAGCGTTTGAAGTTAACAAACGTGGGCAAAAAGATAAAAAGTATTCCATCGATGTAAAAAAGAAGATTGACCTTTGATGATTAAATTTTTAAAAAAAAAAAGCCTTCAACTTTTCTGTGATTCTCTTCCTCGCTGCTATTTTCCAATCTTGCTTCTCCAGATTCACACTACCGTGGCCGTGTGTGTGGGTTCCGAGTCTCGAACACGTTCCCGTGCTGTGTTCTCGTCTTCGGAAACCGAGAATCTACTCATGAACATAACTCGGAACAAGAACAAAGGTATCGAATACATCAGTGATATCCAAACGCGATACACTTGTCCAGTTTGTCTTCGGTTTGGCAAAAGAATAAATATTGCCTCCATTCAGTTGTCTGGATACCTGCTGTCTGATTGCAAGCTCCCAAAGGAACAATGTTTCACCATACTTTGTGTCAAGAAATAGGAACTTACGCGCAATTGCACTAAATAAGTTGATGTTGGCTGACAAAACACAAAGAAGCGGAAGTAGGAAGTTTTGTCCGACGCTAGAAATGATGGGCGAATACTACTTTTAGACGCATCTCATTGGTTAAAACCCCTTAAGTCACGAACTCCTATGGATCGGTGTATTTGCTGTTTACACTTAGTGTTCACTTCATAAAAGACACAAAATGCCCTTGGAATAACCTCGGTGACAAAACAATCTTTGTACCGTCAAATTTACGGTTTCGAAGGCCGATGTGCAGTTTAATTTGATTGACCCCGTGATTGACCTAACCTAATTTGCATTCTTATGAACCCGTCATCTACGAGTTCATATACTCGTTTTCTCCGAACCCGTGCTGATGAACCCGAACAGGTTACAGTGTGTGTGAAAACTGTTTTAACGTGTGCGGTTCTTGAATATAAAGCGCCGTTGCGATCCAAAATCATATACAATGAGAACAGGGGCTTGTCGATATCCAAACTGTCGCAATATTGACACACACGTTTCTGCACGCATAAATTGGATGGAATTCCGTTTTCTGACGGCATTCCAAAATCGTAATAAATGTTACATTTTCAATCCTTTTCTTTTAATCCCCGCAACGAAATATGGTGGGGGGGGTATATAGGTTTCACCCTGCTGTCTGTCCATCTGTCTTCCGAAATATGTTGTTGTCCCCGCACAACTCCTCCTAAACGACTTGCAGGATTTCAATGAAACTTTGTGGATGTTAGAATACATAATGAGAAGATGTGCATTTTGTCAGGAATTTTATGTGGACAATTTTGTACAAGATATGAACGTTAGACTTAGCATTTTTTCACCAAAAATACCTATGCATTCAGTGCGTTGTCCGCAACTCCTCCAAAACGACTTGCCAGGCATTTTATGAAACTTGGGAGTGTTAGAAACATATAATGGAGATGTGCATATTGTCAGGAATTTTGTATTTTGCGACAAATTTTGTACAAAGATCATGAACGTTTGGACATAGGCATTTTTTACCAATATACCCTATGCATCAGTGTATGTCGCAACTTTCCTCTTAACGACTTTGCAGATTTTTAATGAAACTTTGTGGATTTAGAATCATATAATGAGATTGTGGCATAATTGTCAGGAATTTTGTTTGGACAATTTTTGTACAAGATATGAACGTTTGACTTAGGCATTTTTCACCAAGTATGCATTAGTGCGCATCGTCCACAACTCCTCCTAAAAGGAATTATATACTATAATTACCCATGATTAGACAACTTCTGTTAATCTGAGAAAAATCTGTTGTTCATATGTAGTTGCCCCCGCGGGGCGGTATTAGTCCGCGATAGGACAGTTCTAGGTTTAGTTTTTGTTTGGTATGTACAAAGCAGTGAGAGCATCGGTGACACTTTTGACAGGATGCGCATTGTGTTGACCCTCCACGAAGGCGTGGCCGCTTAATAATTGCTTAAGATCCATTTTCTGGCACTGGTCGCAGCGACCCATCAAACTGACACACCGGGCATGGTGGTTGTATTTGCTGCTGGTAGGGTTTAAATGGTGTTTGGAGCAAGCCGCATTTCGGGAAAAATCCCTTACAATTGAGAGGCAATTCGTATTGAGTCCCGTCCGGGACATGGGTATTTCGGTAGCTAAACATAACTAAACCCATATCCAATTGAGGCCTGTTCTGATTGGTCAGACAGATTTGACCGTCCGGGTGGATCCTTCAATTGTGACTGTACCCAGAGACATCTCCAATGATCCGCAATGTTTTTGTTTCTGCGTACACTCCGGGGCATAGAACCATACCTTAGGGTTATTCCGTAATACCTCGTTTTAATCCTATAGCTTAGGATCTTATGTTCATGAACATAATCCTGGCTGGTGTTCCCCCTAGAGATCTCCCAATTCCATTGCCCTTTCTATGTCTGTCCCTTTTTGTGTAAAATAGGTTCAGTCGGGCAAAACGAAACCGTACTCGGTTTTAAAGAAAGATTTCCAACGATACTGGGCGGAGAGCGCCTGGCTTAATTGCTCCCACGCACGAGGTCCACCCACGGTTGTTAACAGACACCAGGGTTTGTTCCATCAATTTAAGGCTATCGCTTGTTCGTTGTTCTGATCAGACCACGAAGTTTTGAAACTCCTCTCTCCAAGCCTCCGAGTCCATTTCTGACTCTTTCTTCTTGTCTCCTCATGTGTCCTGGGTCATTTTAAGTACAGTGTCTGGGTAGCGACGCGCACTACTATCAAACCATATTGCTTATATGCTCTGTGCCGTGATGGGTTTAGACACACATTGAATCTCAGGTTTGTAATGGACGGGATATACGCATTGTTTCTTTGGAGTTTTCCATTGAAATTCATATTCTCCTTTTTTTAGTTCCACTACTGCTCAGGATTTTTTTTAGTATCTCCCTCGCGCCTTGTGCGGTATTTGACGATTGGAAAAAATAGTGCCAGCTTTGCTCCACCTTGCAGCCGTTTTCCTGTTGATCTAGCAATTCAGTTCCTTTTGTATGTTGCTTCGCACGTGAGTTGTTCTATTATGTAATTGGTTCCAGAATTCTTTTGTCCGTGCTGGTTTTTGACCCTATTCGTCGATTGTTCTGGTTCTGTCTTAAATTTCGCCTGAGTTACCACATATTTCAGAATCCAGAGATAGCGAGACTGGTGTGTCCACCGACTATTTCTATCATATAACAGTGGCGTATATTTTTTCTCTTCTATTTTTGGTGTTTTGGTCTTGTTCAGGCGTTGCATATTTCAGAGTATGTATTCATCAGTTTTCGATTTGTTGCTCAACTATTCCTATTGATCCTCTCGAAGGAGTTTAGACATGTGGTCAAGTACATATCGTATAGCTTCTAATTGCTAGTGCGTTTGTTATTTTCTTCTCTGGGATGGCTTGATGGGACAACATTGTAAACATTGTCCTGTTACTTTAAATTCCGTGATTGAAGCCCTCGTTCCAGTTGGGAATTTTTGTAATAATCGAATGAGTTTCTTATTCACTTACTCCAGTTCCCCCATTCTCTAGTTGGTCATTAAATACTTTGTTAGTCGCGTTGACTTTTCCATTCGGAGTTTGTAATTCCACGCCTCCGTTGTCTGTTGCAAGTGATCATTTCAAAATTCTGCAATCGCTGTTTCAATATAACTGCGTGGCAAGTTCCATACGGGTAACTTGTCTTGTCGAAAGTGACTACAAATGCCACGCGCAGCCCGCTTTAGTATACTTTTACTATAACCTCAGTATGACACTGTAGACTTCCGCATAAAAAGCTTAAATCGCGTGGTGTTCGGTGTAAACTATAGTCTTAGTGCAGAAGTTTAAGAGTAAGTGGTGTTTTGGTACCAAAAATCCTCCCCATAGTCTCTAGTCAAACTAAGTTGCACGTGATAACAATACTTAGGTTTTCAGTTCAGAAATAAATAATATTCGCTCTTTCAACAGATTAATGGTAGAAATGGTCAATTAGTTGAGGCAACGCATTTTTGCGATGCTCTGTCATTTTGAATAATCTAATTGCTTTATTTTTAGTCTGATTCAATATGAAGTTTTTGGAACAACTTACAAAATTTGATAGTTTTTATTTTCCATTCACGTTTTGACCAAAACGTGGTTTCTCTCGGTCATGGTCGTTCTAAATACGGCCCCGATGTAATGGGGTACCAAGTCTATCATCTTTGAATTCTTTTTCTCAGAACATAACGTGTGTTTTTCTTTTTTAATAGAACATTTGGCAACAAGTTTTAAGTCTCAGGATTCAATCCTCGCTATCTTCTGGCAATATGCTTTTTGTTGATTTAGATATTGGATGTTATCTTCCTTTGTTAATCAACATTTATTGTCTGATTATGAGACCACCTTCTTGTACTTGGTTTTTGGTTAAAACAAACATGAGGTGCCAACCAAAAAATACACACTCTCTGAGACTGGCTTTTACGCTGTTTTTTTTCTGTCTCGACTTGGTAGTTATATCGAGATAGAAGCACACTTGACTCTCCCCACCCTTTTCCTACTTAGGTACTTGGACTTTTTCACCGCTTGCATTTAGTCTTAATTATGTTAGCGAGATATACAAACACAATAGGTGAGCAAGGCAAAAATAATGTCTCAATAAATCGCGGTCTTCATCTGATCTATCACTATCTTTGACTGTAATATATATGATATATTTAGGGTTGTTACTTTCATCAATTAAAGATCACTAACGACTGCCAACGAGACATTTCTGAGTGTAATAGCGTGACAAAAGTAGAAAGATTCGCCAATTATTACCAAAATACATATTTTTTTGGTCATATTTTCGTAATTCATGTTTAACCTACCATTTTTCTTCTTTAGAATCGTTAGATTACATCTGTGGCCATTTGAAAATTTGTTATAAAAAATATAGAGTACTTTAATGGCTTTTTGTCTTTTGTACGAGCTTCTGCTAAACATGGTGGACCCACTAACATTATCTGTGTATTGAGATTACCTCAGTGTTCATTGAGTCAACGTCTATGCTACTGAAGTCAAGAAGTTAAGAAATATGTTTCTTTATCACACATAAATTATAGGCTCAACTAGAACTGTATTGGTCCTAAAAAGGTCCAGAATATCTTCTGTTGCTTATCATGATGGATATTTGGCCGTCCCCAATATCTTTAGTATCCAGGCTAAATCTCGGCTTACACTCTGCAAAATAAAAAGGATGTTGAATTTTACAAATAGTAAATATATTTCAGTCTGCTCCGCCTTGTTTCCGTGCGTTCTCAGCGTTCGGGTATCTGCATTTGAACGTGTTCGTACGCACGTGTTCTCGGCGTTCGTAAAAGTACGAGCAATACTCGAGAACAACAAGAACAGGGGTTTCGAATACACTCACTATGCCATCGACCGCAACACCAGCTAAATGTAAATAAAATAACAAAAGACACGTATATTTGCACTAAGGTAAGATGTTTTTCATGGTGATAAAGTATGCGGATATTGTAGTTTTGGCGTGTTGTTAAATTTATCGATGGAGGTCTACTGTAATGTAGAATCATTTTCCTGCAGACAAAACAAGGTGGATCAAAATTTTTGGTCCAACTGCAATCGTACATCTTGTAGTGCGATACAAACGAGTCAGTACCAATTTTCTATGAATTTATTTTGTATTCTAACATGATAATATATAGATCTAGCACAATGCAGTATGCATGCAAACTTTTGAAATGAGGGAAATACAGAGTACAACAAAAGAGAGAAAAATAAATTAAATGCATTGTTTGCATTTGGCGAGTTATTATTAAATGCACTAAATGGTGTAAATGATATTGATATTGATGAAGGAATGTCTCGAGTATACTTTTCAACAAAACCAATACGAACATCTTTATTCATACAATATTAATTAATATTTTTTTTAATTAGCATTTCTTCAATAATGATGGGCCGACTGCTGAGTACCCAGACCCATGTGATGCAAAAACACTTGAGTTTAAGAAGGCAAGGCATCTTCCATCTCGTCAACCGCCCAATGCATTTATCAAGAATGCAAGAGGTGCGCCCTCACCCAGGTATACATGTAGTCATTTTACAAATGGGAAGTACTTGTATGTAAAAGCTTATATAAATATATACATATGTGCTATTATATTTACAAAAACAAGATTGTACTTTGGGATTCATCCACAAAAACACAATCTTTATTTGTTACTTGTTAGACCTTCTATATACACTGCGTGCTATGAAGTTGATTGGTTTTACAAGGAACTTCATATTATTTTACTATTGTACAAGCTTATAATAAGCAATATTATGATACATTTTGAGCAAAATTTTATATTAGCATTCTTAATGTGTTTAAACTGCTGAAGCAAATTATTTCTAATGGAATCTATTGAATTTCGTACAAGTTTTCAAAATAAAGATCAAACATGATTAAAGTTGCTCACCCGCTTGACATGTAATATAATGTGTTTAGTATAGATCTCTATATTAAAGCGTTTAATGACTTCATCTCAAGGTTGAACTAAAAAGGAAAAAATATTTTTCCAAAAAAAGTACATTATTCCCCCACCCCCAAATTTCTAGGATCGGGGTTACAATTTAGGGTCGGTTGGGTTAGCAGAAACACCACGAATTCTATTTTAGGCCCGATTGAAATGAATTGAAATATTGTAAATTTATTTTTAAAAATTTTGTAGCGAGGCCTGCGAGGATATGGATGCACATACCAGTACAACAGAATGTGATGCATTTTGTCATGAAACTGCATGTCAAACAGATGAAAACTGTAAGTTGGATTTCAAAATCATATAATTTCTATTTTGAATATTGGAGGACTACTGATCATCCTCAGGTCATACGAGCTTGGAAATGAGGGGGTGGAAAGGGGCGGTCCCTTCTTCCCCTCCCGCCCCGCCTCTCTCCCTTCTCCCGCCCCCTCTCTCCCTTCTCCCCCCCTCTTCTCTTTCTCCGCCCCCTCTCTCCTTTCTCCCGCCCCTTGTCTTCTATCTCCACCACTTAACAATCTTCTGTTATAGATTACTCACTTTTTAATACCATATCCGAAATGTTGAATTTGGATTATATGACCATAAATGCTTTCAATATATAGTTAGATGTAAATTAGAATTATTTAAACAAACAGCATGATAAGTTCGCTTCAGTGAGCATGCAATGTTTCATAAATTACTCACCGACTGGCCATTTGGTCTCAATAGATATGATACTGTTTGCCATAACAAATGCACTATCCGACAATACCGCCGGTAGCAACTGACCACCATCGGATTGAGTTTGTTATGCAAAACAGTATTCGTTCTATGTGGGACCAAATGGCCAGTCGGTGAGTAATGTTATGAAACACATTGCACGCATCGCTGAAGCGAACTATCATGCTGTTTTGTTTTAATATTTCTATTCCATTTTTGTTGCAACTGATGCAAGTGAGTTTTTGTTTGAACATTAAGGCTATACAAACGAACTGCTTTTCCAGATTACTAGACAAATAAATCAGCCTCCATACCTCTTCTGATATTGCAAAAAAAAAAAAATCGAATAAAGGAAACTATGTAAGCCATCCGTTGAATAACATCATATGATTTGGAAAATATCCTTCTTAATAGGACCAAGGCAGAGGCGTAGGATTGTCTTTTGAAGAGGGGGGGGGGGGTAGGTTAGCCAAGGGTTACCATCCGCTCCGCTTCTCTTCTTGTTGAGAAGCGGAGCGGATCGTAAACCCTTGGCTAGCGAAGAGGGGGGGGGGGGGGGCAAACATCTAAACAATGTGACAAGCAAAAAAAAAAAAAATAATAAATTTTAAAAAAAGATAATACAACACTGAATAGGGGGGGGGGGTTAAACTTCTTAAACAAAAAATCACCGAAAGTTGGGGGGGGGGGCTTCTAAATTATGTGAAAAAGGATAATATAACACTGATGTGTGTGTTGTGGGGGGGGGGCAAACCTTTCTAAAAAATCACAAGAAAGTGTGTTGTGTGGGGGGGGGGGGACAAACTCTAAATTATGTAACAATCTAAAGATTTGTATATTGTTTAATTTCCCTTTCGAGAACTTTCACTCCTATGGAGAGCGTCACCATTGCAAATGAAAAGCTGCAAAATTTAAGTCTTTTTGCTTGGGCGCTTATGGCTTTTGCGCAGGAGGATCTTTATCAGTCACACTGCTGGTGATGCAGGGACATCAGTTTTTATGGTGTATCATCCCTGAAGCGGCAGCCCCATTTAGTCGCTTCTTACGGGAAAAGTACGACCTAAGATTAACCCGAATCCTCCACAGAGCACATTTGAGTTTTGCGAAGTGATTGTAAGGAGACAATGAACAGCGGAGACAAAATGGGGCGATTTTTAATAATATAGAAAGATGAAATGAGAAATGTTTCCCCTAAATCTTCAGTTTCATTAATTGTGGAAGCCAGGACCCCCCACCCCTACCCCACTACTTTGTGTCTGAATGTTAAAATTATATTGCCAGGTGTCCATGTAAGAAAAAATTTGAATCCAGGTAGGTTGATTTTCTTCGACGATTCAAAGCGCTCCCATTATTTGAAATGAACAATATTAAAACCCCGCATGACAAGGCGAGCACACATCTTATTTTGATTCATGAGAAAATTGGAGAAAAAAAACGAAGGGTATTACTATTGTAGTGCTACATTTTCCATCATCCACATTTTCAGGCTCCACAATTCATGTACAACATACGTGTATATGAGTGTGGACTGAAACAGGGTAATGACGGATTTAGCCCCCCCCCCCTTCTTGTGACCATTACTTATTTGTATGGGACCGGTCAGCAGAGGATGCTTATTTCCTCCTAGGCACCTTGATCCCACCACTGGTGTGTCCAGGGGTCCAATTTTGCATAACACATGCTTTTGTATTATATTCAGTGGCGGATCTAGGATTTATCGAAAGGGGAGGGGGCGGTTCCGTTGAAAAAGGAACCAATAAGCTAAAGGTCTAGAATGGAAGCAGAAATGTGGGTGTCCAGGGGGCACAAAAGCCCCCGGAAAGCTCTCGGGTTTTAGAGCTTTTCAAAGTTACTCTTAGAGGTTAATTTAGCTATAATATCTTATACATATATAATTGGAGTTTGGTCACCAAAAGGGGGGCCTGGCCCCCTTCCCCCCCTCTAAAGCCGCCACTGTATTTGGGACTTACGAGATACTGGATCACTTGTTCGTTATCCTTTACATTAACATGTATAAGCAGTATAGGCTAAATCAATCTCTAACTCTAATAAAGCCCATATAACCATGGCAGCTTCCCAGGGGCTTCATAGCAGACCTAAGCTTTTTTAGTAATACCCCCTCTTCTTGTCAACCGCGTCCCATGACACCCCCTTCGGATCAGAGGATCTGCTGGAGATCCTTACTGGAATGTGAGGGACGTAATTAAATGAAGTATGGGTGTCGGCGGCATTGCAGTTCCTGCGTTCGGTGGGTGGGTCAGTGGAGCTATCAGCCATGTTACCATTGCTAATACTATTATAAATTTATCTGCCTATATAATATGGTGATATATTGTGTGACAAAATCTAGTTCATTTGTTACCTTCGGCAATGTCCGAATATAAGCGAACAATTATATGTGGGCCTTGCTTTGAAGAGGGATTCACGAAGTATTATGGGGGGGGGCTAAGAAGTCGTGCTCCTCTCAGTCTACTATACAATCGCGTTCTGACCTATACTAGCACACATTGTGGACTCGATTCAGGTTCAGCCCCAGTGCTTTCGCGGAAACATCAGTCGATCAATGGCACAGGTTCGCCCCTCTGGTATTCCCAAGATCGGCCACTGATACATGTGAAATCGCAAGTGTTTACAGATCCAGCAACGACAAGGCAAAATGTAAAAATTTTGAATTGCATGTTCAAAATCCCGCAAACAATCGCAGACATCATAACATTAATTTCATCTTCCACTGGCTTGACACATCCATATTCAAAATGTGGCGGGAACAATAAAATACAGTGCACCGTCATGCAGCGCGTATACCTATGCTCCGAAGAGAGAATTAATTTTCTGTTAACAGTTTCATATTTGTTTATATACATTTTCACAAACAGTGGGGGATCCAAGAGAAGGGGTCTAGGGGTCGGACCCACCCCACCCTTCACTTAAGAATAATTTTGCTGAAATACATTCAACAGGCACTTGGGGCCCACTGGATCATGACCCCCCCCCCCCTTTTTTTTTTATTCTCGATCTGGGATAGATAACACCTTATTTTTCCTTTTCTACCGTTATTTATGTTCTGTAAATTGCATTCAAGATCATCCAAAATGTTAATTTTCGCTCCTCTTTCGATTTCTCACGTATCCCTACGTAATACACGTCATCAGACATCTATAAAGAGAGCTTATAATGTCACTGAGAACGTGATATTTAAGTAATACGTGACAAGAGCAAAAATAACATTTTGCGATTCGATCTTGAATGCATATTACAGAACGTAAAATACACGGTAGAAAAGAAAAATAAGTCATTATTTCCCAGAATCAGGAACTAAAAAAAAAAAAAAGGGGGGGGAGGGCATGATCCATGGCCCCAAGTGGCCTCGTGAAGTCCGACATTATGTCTAAATTTGCGTCAAACCCATCATGTACGACATCTCCTTTCAAAAACATTCCTCGGATCTGTCGCCTGCAACTTCATCTGTCTGTTATGCGTTTCTGCCTTGCAACTGAATATAGCCAGTCCTACTACACACCGACTGCCCATTCCACTCCGAGCCCGCTAGACTCGTCTTCTCCCACCATTTGCTTAATAAAATTAAAAAAACGCGGAAAACTAACTTTGCAAAGGTCGCGACAAGGATAGCATTTTGGAATTAAGCCATTAAGCATCAAGTCTAAACCTACAGGCTAATCTATCATACAAAGTCACATCATCTTGCCCGTCAATAGTGGACCAATTTATCATCGCCACTTTACTCCAAACATTTTGCGCGCATGCTCTCCTACATCCTCAACCTAACAGCGTCTTCTATACTATCTTCCTCTAGCTCTACGAATATACTTTGCTGACTTTTATCGCGCTTCAGCGGCGTGCCCCGGACCACTCCTAAGCCCCTGTGGGATCATAGTGGCGCATCATGTTACTAAATCTCCTACGCTTCGGACTCGATTCGCCCAGATGTGATGCCACCAATGGAAGAATTTCCGACTACTACATCATCGCCGATCTTTACATCTTCCAAACTACTCGCCTGCTTTAATAACGGCACCGAACTTACTGCCACTGGATTCTTCAGGCTCCAGTATAAACAACAACATACTGCAGGCTCGTACTACAAATCAATCAATGGCTCCTGCTGGGCCATTCGCTACCAACCCCCTGACTGAGTCTTACTACATCCTAACAATCGAGTACCGCACAGCCTACGCATCTCCCCTCCGCACACTGCCCCTTCCGCCCATCGGCATGGAGGCTCCATAGTTGACTCTACTACTGATGCCCATAGTGCCTCGTAGGACGTGTTCTCAACCATGTACGACGTCCCCACTGAGTCCTGCCTCACAGGATTAACGAGGTCCGTACGCCTTGCGGCCGCTGTCACGCGGTACTTCTGTATTTTCTGGACAGCGACATCGCGAATCTATCCAAACAACTCCTAAATGCGTCGAGCCGCCTCATACTCCCCATTTTTTCATGGTCGCGCATAATCTTGTTCCAATTCGCTGCAAAAGTAAGGGCTCCTCTTCGCGACGTTCAAATCTTCTTTTTGTTAGTCAGATCCGAAATATGATACCAGAAATGGCTTTTGAAAATATGTATTTGCGTTTGAGCCGAAGATTTTTTCGTTATTTAATACATTTAACATCTGTTTCTAGTCTCCCCCCCCCCCCCTCTTATCTTATTCTGACACAGATGAAGTTGATATCCTTTTGGAAGTTCTCCCTCCTTTCTCCCACCCCTCTCTCCTTTCTCCGCCCTTTCTCCTTTCTCCCGCCCCTCTTCTCCTTTCTCCCGCCCCCTCTCTCCTTTCTCCCGCCCCTCTTCTCCTTTCTCCCGCCCCCTTTCTCCCGGGCTCCCCAATACCCTTTCCACCCTCTCGGAAATCCTAATATAGCCCAGTATATAAAATGTACTAGGACTGTGTTGGTGTATCTGAGGTTCTCAGAGATTTGACATATTCAGCATGCTTCAAATAAAAATTTCCAAGCATCTCGAACATTTCATTTTGGAAAATCAGATCTTCTTTAACATTTTGAACAAAGATGTCTTTTCTTGTAAAGGTAACAAATTCACAGAAAGTTGCCCCCGAAACCATCATCTGACCTTGTATCTGATAGAAATATTCATGGTTCTTCTTCAGTTCTAATTTTCCATCATTGTTTTGTTTGAGGAAGAAATTTTGGATTTGTTGCACTGCTTCTGAAATAGTCAAATCACGCACAGAAAATGGGCATTTGATCTCCAGAACACCCGTTTCACCCTTGAAACATGCCTTACCATCTGGTGAGGCGGCTAAAAAGGGGAAGTTGGGATTTATTACTAACCCACAGTCATGAATATGTCTCTCTTGAAATAATTCTAGATATTTTTGCTTGGCAGTGTTTTCATTTGCTTTACCATATGAGGTTGCATTTGAGGAGAAATTTTTGTTTGAAGATGGAAATATATCTTTCAGGAAGACATCATTGACAGCTTTTTTGCGTTTACAAATCTTTCCAAATTGAGATGCTGTCAGTCGATCCCTCCTCTCCTTGAACCAAACTTCACAATTAGCCTGGCTCGTTGTTTCCTTCTCAATTTTCTCTACGTCATGTAGGGTTGTAGCAAACATGTCTACAATATTTGTGTACTTGTCATGTACTGTGATATTTGGTACTAATTTTGGAAATTTTGTATTTCCACATTTTCCAGCATCAACCTGGGGGTGGTCCTTGAAATGCTGAAACTGTAGAAATAATAAATCTTCTTAAAAGAAATGATTGAGTTGAATTTGAATTTCAAATTTATATTTCAAGGAAAAAAAACCTGGAACAATACTAGAGTGAACAAAGGTCAATGTCTACTACATGTATATTAATTATTTGTTTCAAATTCACTTTTTTTTTAAAAATCACCTGAATGACAGGTCACTTTAGTCACTCAGGTGATCTGTTGCAAGTTGTCTTAATCTGTCAACATTTTTATGCCCTCAGAATCTTTTGATTCTGTGGACCATGGCATATAGTTTTTAGATCACCTGAGCCAAAGGCTCAAGTGAGCTTTTCTGATCAAAATTTGTGGGTTGTCTGTTGGAGTCGTCGTCATTGTAAACTTTTCACATTTTCATCTTCTTCTCCAGAACCACTGGGCCAAATCCAACTAAACTTGGTACAAATCATCCTTGGGTGAAGGGGAATCAAGTTTATTCAAATGAAGGACCGGGTCCCCTTCAAAGGGGAGATAAGCTCGAAAATGCAAAAATAAGGTGGTTTCATAGAAAACCCTTCTCAAAAACCACAGGGCCAGAAAAGCTGAAATTTATATGAAAGCTTCCTGATATAGTGAAAAAAAAGTTTGTTAAAATCATGACCCTAGGGGGTAATGTGGGGCCACAATAAGGGATCAATATTTTACATACAAATATATAGGGAAATTCTTTTAAAATCTTCATTGAACCAGACGAGTAGATTTTTACCTGAAAGCTTCCTGATATGGAGAAGATTTAATTTTGTTTAGATAATGCCCACCCCCCCCTTCGAGGGTTGGGTGGGGCCACAATACGGGATTAATGTTGCTACTACTGCTCTTCTTAGTGAAGCAGTGCTGAGGTGAGCGATGTGGCCCATGGGCCTCTTGTTTGTACTTTCTTTATTTTACCAAAATTAAACTTCAGTCTTGACATTGATCTTTGCTATTATTTTTCAGTATTTTCATCAATGGATATGCTGGCAATGGCTTCAAAGATACACGAGTTGGAAGAAGAAAATCTGAAACTTCGTGAAGCTTTAACAGCCTTACAGTCCAACAAGAAAACCCATGGTAGCACTTCAACGCAAACTGATATGCATGCTGTTCATTTTTGTGTGGAGTCTGTGTCCAATTCCAAAATTAAGAATCTCTTCCATTACTTCACTGGGATTACATATTTGCGGTTTGTGATGCTGATGTCTTTCTTGTTTCCCAATGGCACTCTTTCAGATGTTAACCCTGTCACGTATGATGCCAATAGAAGTGATGTAAAGAGATTACCTATGGAGGAACAAGTGTTTATGTTTCTGTGCAGAATTAGAAGTGGGTTTCAAGTGAAAGACTTGGCTTGTAGATTTAATTTGAAAATCCAAAGTGTGTCAACTATACTAAAAGCCATCTCAAAGTATATGTATTTTCGACTTGCATCTCTTAGTTACTGGCCCCATAGAAGCATAATTATTCAGAACATGCCGTCTGTGTATAAGAATGAATTTCCAAATTGTGTTGCTATTATAGACTGCACAGAAGTGAAGACACAAAGGCCATCATCCCTGTTATGTCAAAGTCAGTGTTACAGTGAATATAAATCAGCAACTACTTTAAAATCTCTTATTGTGTGTGATCCAAGAGGTTCTATTTTGTTTGTATCTGATTTGTACTGTGGGTCTATTTCAGACAATGATATTTGTGTTCAGAGTGGATTTTTTAAGTATTTAGAATCTCTTATGCAGAGAGGGTATTTACATCCAGGTGACTCAATAATGGCAGACAAAGGATTCAGAGTAGAGGACCAACTTGCTGAAATTGGACTAAGACTGAATGTTCCGCCATTTGCATCAAGTGCCCATTCCATGAGTGAAGCCAATGTGACTTTGACAAGGAAGATTGCTGCCCACAGAATACATGTTGAGAGAGCAATAAATAGAATCAAGTGTTTTAAGCTTTTCAAGAGAAAAATTCCTGTCTCTCTATTTCACAGTATTGGGTGTGTGCCTCTCTTCTTACAAATTTTCAAGACACATTAGTGAAATAAGGCTTGACCTATTAATCAGTTGTGTGATATCAACACTTGGCCACTATGGAGTGCCAAATTAACAGAAACTCAAATAATTGAAGATAGTTTTAATTATTCAAAGATAACATTAATTCAATTATTGTTCTCTTCAATTAAATTAATGCAAGCATTAAATCATTTATTGCTCTCATTAATTGAAATAATGTGCACATTAATTCAATAAATGAGAGCAATGATTCATTTAATGCACACATTAGAAGAGAGCAATAATTCAATTATAGCGCTCTTCATTTCAGCAAAAGAATTCAAGATATAATCAATTGAATTAATGCATGCAATAATTCAGAATTGAAGATATCATTAATTGTATAAAGAGATTTTAAATTGAATTATTGTGCACATGAAATTAATTAAAGATATCTGTAAATGATTAAAGATATCTTCAATTATTTGAGTTTATGTTAATTTGGCATACCATAGGCCACCAGTTACATCCCTTTGTAGGGTCAGTCTAAGGTCAGTCGGTGACATGTCAAAATTTCTTAATTATCCTGCCAAATGTAAGAGATGCCAACTGTAAATTACAGCAACAAGTTTATGGGTTGATCCAAATTAAGACATTATTATAGATTTTTGCAATAATAAAGATATCAAATCAATTTCAAAGTTAAAGATGTTGAAAATTACAAAGGCCAATGTAGGGGAAATGCAATTTTTTGCCTGTGAAGGGAAATAACTTGAGCAAAGTGTTGATAGAAGTATGAAGTGTCTTACATATTGTGTTGATAATTTTCCTCATCATGACATGGTTTGTTTGAATAACTTGGTGATTTTTTTCATTATGAAACAATTTCATTTTACATGGTAACATCCACACAAGTAGTGGTATATTAAAAAATATCAGAAGGCTTATCGAGTATACTCAACTAGTTACTGCTATTCTTCAGGAGTACAATACTCCTGAAGAATTGTAGAAACTTGTTCTGAGTATACTCGATAAGCCTTCTGATATTTCTATTTTATATATATTTACAGGATTGATCACTCATGTTCGTTATCTTTGCCTTGACATATATATTATTATATATATATATGTCATCTGAATTATTCACTATTATCAACAAATGGCAATGGTTATGAAGACCTACATGATATTCTAGCACAGATCCTTCTTGTATATTTCCACAGATGGATTGTTGTAAGCCAATATCTTCTTGCAGCAAATATGAAAGTGGCAGTAGTGGATCAAGTTTAAGTTTTTTGATATCCTCTGGATACACATCAGGAATTCTACATAGATCGAAGGAAAACTTTGTATCCACCATTCAAGTTCAAACAATAGTATTCCAATTTAATTGTATACATGTCTGTACATTGTCAACATTGTCATTATTAAATGGAATTGATGATGTATATGATATTGGTCATTATTAGAAGGAATTGATGTATGATATTGGTCACTATTAAATGGAATTAATGATGTATGATATAGGTCTTTACGTTTGTTCAGGTTTTTGCACATGAACTGGTTTCTTCTTTCTTGGGGTTGGTTTAGGTTTAGAAAAAAACCATAGAAGAGACTGCCTCTGGTTGAATTTTAGAACCTCTCGGCTTGTGCCACTGTTGAGGCAAACTAGTGCATGGCAGCTCTCCAGGAATTTCACTCAGTCCAAGCCGTTTATAATGTTGCACAGTGTACACCAATGCTGTTGCATGAGAACACGTTCCTGAAAGTCTATCCATAAACAAAGATATTTTTTACAATGTTTATAGAATAAGAGACATGTCAGTGGTTTTTCTACATTTTTCACAAGTATCGTGTGGCTTTGGAATAGGGGAAAATTGTCATTATAAGATTTAAAATCACACATTTAAT
>CAJDSM010024655.1:873-11752 GCA_903981925.1 Ostrea lurida | reverse complement strand
TTTAAAACTATTAAATGTACATTAAAATGTAGTATTATCATATATGTAATAATCGATGTCTGATGACAGTAACTTACAGGAGTTTTTATCCCAACTCCCACTAACGTATTGAATTTAGATTTTTATCCGACATCACTCTTTTTTTTATCTAATTGCTCCTAACAATGACCTTTTTCTAATCAAAACAACAACTGGCTTAATCATAATGTCATGCACACAAAATGCAAGCAATCATGTAGATGGTGGTATTATTTCTACTTTGAATTCTGGGAAACAAAACTTAATATTAGGCAATACATTGTATACATTTGGTCTTCTTTCTGTCAGATCAGCAAATGTGGACTAAAATATTAATTGTTTCCTCATGCTCTTTAGAAAAAAATATGGAGGGAATTGAATCTACATTTCTAAAATACCTGCAGCTTTTTATGGTCTGTTCACAAGTACACAGTACTAACAGGGAAGTCAGTATGGTTGATTGTTTCCTGTGACTTAAATGTTAGGCCATTCACGAGCAATTTCCGTACACTTATCATTTCCTGTACTGAATTTCCTTTATATTTTCATTGACTTACTTAGTCGGAACTCACAAAAGCATGAAGAATGTTGAAATTATGAATAGTCTGAGCTTGCTATAAAGCACAAAAAGAAAATACAAAAATTTTAATCTTTCGGAGCATATCATACCGTAATATATGTAAGCTCCATCACAATTAGGTTAGCTGGGTTGATTATATATAGCTTTTAAAAAAAAAAAAATAATATTAACAAATAATATTCTTGTAAATGCAGCAATAGCAAATGTTTAGCTCCTTACAAAAAATTCATGTCTAACCGTTGACCAAATGTAATCATCTTCCACTATAAGTGTGAATTAATCTTCTATCATCAAGTGGGTGATTATTCTTCTACACAAGTGTGATTATCTTCCACACAAGTGTGATTATCTTCTACACAAGTCACAAGTGCAAAGTGTAACAAGGCAACGCAGGCGTAGCATCCCCTCTCCTCTGCACACAAATTCAATAAATGGTCAATATTGACCTTGACTTATTGCCTCCTCTGACCTTAAACATCAATAGGAATCTCCTCTCTCCATGGCAACATTCTGGAAGGTTTGACATAATCCTCTGAATGAATGTGTGTCTTAGTCTGTGTTCACAAGAAATTTGATGATCTAAGTACTGGGGACCTTAAACCTTGAAATGTCAATAAGTCATCCCACTCTCCATCAATAGGGCAACTTTGTATGAAGGTTTTGACTGAATCTTGATGATATTGCTCGTGTCTTTCTTATTTATTTCACAAGGACTTTACGTGATGACTGAGTGACCTCGACCTTTGAAATCAATAGGTTCCATCACTCTCCATGACAACTTATTGAGAAGGTTTTATGACTCCAGTCATGAGAGTTGTGTGTTTTTATCTTGATCACGAATTTGTATGCAGTCAATAGTGACTTGACCCTTACCCCTGAACAATCACATAGGATTCATCCTCTTTTCATGGGCAACATTGTGAAAGGTTATGATTCTTGTAACAGAATTCGCTGTGCTTTTCCTATCCTTGTTACAAGACATTTTTAGGCATCATCAATAGCTGACTCTGACCTTTCGAAATCAATAAGTGTTCATCTACTCTCTTCAATGGCAACGATTTGTGGAAAGCTCATAGTTTGAGCGATCCTGCTGATGATAGCCCTTGCTTCTATCATTGTTCACATGGAGGTTCTGGACTGGACACAAAACCAACACACAGTCTCCAGAGTCGATACTTCTAATCTCCTAGCTTCGTCAACTAGTTTGAGATAATATCTTCCACACTTGTGGAATTAACTTCCACACAATTCTATCTTTCAAATTCAACTTCTGAAGTTTTCTTTTATATTAAAGAAGCGAAAGCAGGTCCTATCAGAGACATATCAAGAAAGCTACAGTTTTGAATCAGTCCCCCTTTTGTACTATCTAGATATGATACACCATGATTGCAGAACAAAAAAATTCAAAGGGAGTGGATTGATATCATGGTATTTTTTCCATTCAAAAAAGGCATGTACAGACTCCATCATGGCACAAGTGATCACATAACTAGAGTACTACATTCTTACAAAAATAAAGATCATTTAGCCCCCCCCCTCCACTCCTCTCCATGAATCTAAAAACTTAGCTGCCTCTCATCATCAGAATGATGAATAATCCTTTGATAAATAATCTCTAGTTACTGATGTGCATGCAACATGAATGCATGCACGGAAGCCAATTTCGGAAAACATTGCCAATTCAATTAAGGTCAATCCAAGCATTATATCGCTTTCTCTGGAACACTAAGAGGCACTATAATGCAGAATGACACGATACATGTTAGTTAAGGCTGCAACATTATAATCAAGAAAACTATCAAGGCACTACCAAATCACAAAGAACGCATATGAGTGCATCAGGTTCCATGTTAATGCACCTAAAACTTTACAGATGCGTAGATATTTAAGTAACTATGTTTTGAAAATTTATCTAACTTTACTTGATGACAATGATGATTAATTATTAATGGTACTAATTCTTTGTCATTAAAAGTAAATAAAGAGAATTCTGCTTACTGCATTTTGTATAATGATACTGCGTAACTGTTGTGAAAACGTCCACAGAAATCAGGAATATCCAATAATCTGCAGCAAAAATAATGTATAATTTGTAACACAAAGAATAACCACTACGTGGGTACACAGGGATAACAGAAGAATTTTACCTCATCAATAGTAGGATATTTCTGTAGAGACCTGGAAACACCCTATGTTGAGCTCACGTAAGTGCAGGCTTTTCTTTAAAATTTGCTGCTGACTTTACACAGCACCCAGACATGCGATAACCAGCAAAACTAACAAGATTTGTATCTCACGCAACATTTGCATACACCACCAGCTAAAAAGTATATAGCTCCTATTCAATATTGAAGAGACAAAATTATGAATTAAGCCCAGAAAGAAAATGCAAGAGTTTTACATAAAATCCACTTGCTTTCTCAAATATTAAACCTCTGCAAATTTATCCCTTCAATCAATCTTGACATTGGACAATAAGTGGCTAGTCTGACTTTATAGAAGCTTGACTTGATGTGATCAACAAAATGCACACAAATCGTATTTTTAACACAACAGAGGTCCATTGGTGCAGGGAACATCTTGTTCATTTGTGCAAAGTAATAAGTTCGAATCAACTGCTTATGTTATAGTAGATATGATTGATTGTCTAGCTCCCCTTTTTGGTTGCATGTTGGGAATCGCACCTTAAACATCGCAGGTTTTTTTTTTTAGTAATTTAAGAGCGATAAGTCTGATTACCACCCCAGCATGATAGCATACTTTTCACGAATATCTGCACAAAGATTTCATTATCATTTATTTTCAATTTCACGTGATCACCTAGCGCCGATTCTCATTGGTTAAAACACTTTTAAGAATGGAGGTGAATTGTTTCGATCTACGTACCTGAACACAATGTAAAGTATAGATGGACAGTTGTTATTTGTTGTTGTAATATAGAGATTACATGATAAGAAATAAATCTTATATTTTTTCGGTGATATGCAGGTTATCACAAGAGAATTTTAGACGTTAAAACTTTTGCCATCAATGTAGGCTGCTTGTGACGAGTCACATTGGAGTTATATATTATGACCGATACATACGATCTCACCTATATAATATGTTAGGAGTTTACGATTGTCTTATTTATGTCACTAGAACGTCATGAATGTTGATATACTCTATTCTAGCATATGTGAGCTGTGACAAAAACTCACACGAATAAACATCTCGCTCACACAAATAAAAGCTAGCTTGCAAGACATGCATCCTAAATTTATGTCCTTAGGAAGTATTTTTTTACACGCTATCAATTACATTTTTCTTCTCAACAATACTACACATGATAGTGATCTTGACTAAGATTAGCACATTTAAACACCGAAGACAACGGAGAGAACAAGAGGAATCCTAACAATTAACCAAAATTGTGCGAACTGCTTCTCTCATTAGTGCAAGGTTCAAAAGAAAAAAAAAATCTCACGAAAATATAGACACGAGATTGGGAGGTGGATCGCAACACATAACAGCAATTAATGAAAAGAAAATTTAAATATGACAGCAATTAGCAAACAATTATGAATATTCTCACATGTCAAATTTGCTGAACAATTGACCAGCGCCTGTTCCATGGCCGAAAGTGTATCACATGGGAGACAGTTGTAATTAAACAAGTACAAAGCTTGAAAATGATATAACTATAGATCTCTGATTGGGGCCGGGCAATAAAGGAATGTGGACAATGTATGGAGCACAGCTGTAACGATGAGTCAGAACTCCATCAACTGTTTTGATACACACTCGTGCTCACTTCAAAGCCTGCCTCACAAGAACCCCCTACTTCGCACTTTTCATGAAAACATATGAACATTGTTATTACAGATTTCTAATTGTTGTTCAGCACATGAACTTGTTACAAATACTGCATGCTTAGGAACATTTCTGTACGTTCATGTCGAATATAAAAATAACAAATTCTTGGAATGTTTTCAAATATTGTAAACAGAAGCAAAATGTGGTTTGCTAGCTGGGTTTTTAAGTATGTGTATAGATAATGCCACTATCAAAAGCATTCAAATTCAGGTTATTGGGGTTACATATATATATCATAAAAATTTCATTAGAAATCAACCATGCAAATTACCTTTCAATTTTTTGTATATATATTTAGTAATACCTTTACAACACAAAAATTGATCTATATTAGAGATCAAATTTATTTTCTTTTTCTAATTTATGAGGCATGTATTCAAAGTTGTTTTGTATATTAGAATAATAATCCTCCTAAGGAAGTATAAAGAAATTATAATCCTAGTGGAATACACTTAACGAAAGAAACTTGAATAGATCTTGAAACAAATCTTAAAATTTCGTTTGAGGTTTCTTTTATTTGAGCAGTATTTGAGTAAATTCTCCAACTCAAGTAAGTCCTTTTTTATCAAGATATGAATCAGACCAGACTTAAAACAGGACATGTACCTCTGTTCAGTGAGCGTACTTGCACAGAAGCTGAGAGCAGCGATAGCCAAGCCTTTGTGCTTGACAGTAGTGTATGTAGAGCCTGTATCTCTCTGGTACTAGCTCTTCAGTTCTGGGGTCAAATCCCACCACAATGGGAACTTCAGGAGGGGGACTGGGGCTGTGTACATTGAATGCGACCATAAAAAGCAAGGTGCTTCGTATGATAGTATATGATAAAATAAAAACGGTTTAAAACTAGGTCAAGCCAGTCTGCTTTGATTTCTGATTTTGCCTCACTATAGTCTCTTCTTACTCTCTTTCCACCAAGCACCTCCATGCCCCCCAACCCCCCATCTGAATAAAATCAGATCAGATTGCACTCAGACCCACTCCCTGTCAGCCCTGGGGGTTGGAGACAGCATTGGTGTAACCCCCCCCCCCCCCCCCCACTAAAGTTCTGAATGTTTTGACAATTATAGTCATAAAAAAATGTGTTTTTATGTGTGCATTTGAAATATCTGCAGATGTTAACTTTAATGAAATAGAACACATCCCACCTCCCCCATCCAGATAGCCCTCGATTCTGATCACTTGAATGACCAGCTCCAATGTTTACATACAACATTGCAACCTTGAAGAGTTTGCTTGATTGCTGATGAGGAATCGGTAAGGAAGACATGTGCTGGAGAACTGCCATTATCAAGACGTTAATGCTAATCGCTTCAACTCCAAAAGTGCAGATACAGAAAGAGAAATAAGCAGACGGAGGCAAGTTTTCAATGCCTACAGATAGATATCCACAATATTAAGTTATACTATCCGGTTAGTAGATCCAAATCAAACATGTTATTTCTACGGAACAGTGCAATGTCTGCAGACTTAAAAGATGCAGCGCTGTAAGTCGAACTTGCAGCAGAGCACTTCGCTGCAATGTAAGACAAAGTCAGACAGATAATTTTTGTCTTCAAATTTCATGAGGAAACATTTCTGACAAGACAAAAAAAAATCCACAGGTAATTATCATATTACACAGAGAGAGGATAATATAAATATCTAATTACAAGTGTATTTGTGTGGTTTGTCTACAGAACGCACTTAAGGAACCTAATGTATCCGTTCATCAAACAATTAATCAATTAGTGCTTCACATACAGTAGCAGACAATCGCCTGTAATTAGCCATAGATGTGTCAAGAAAGACTATATGACTATGCAAACATGCATCGCGACCCGACATTAATGGCTTCATAACGTCTGTCTGGCGTTCATCTGTAAGCGAAAAGGCCAGCATCATTGTTGCCTTCCGCCTCTTGCCATCAAGCATGAATTACTTATAAATCTAAACAAATAATTCAACAACATTCCTAATACACATTCAACATCCATCTGTGCTTGTGTAGCACGCACGGAAAAACACACTGGAACAGCAATATTACTTAGCTATATGCCATCGTTTTAAAACAGATTTTTAAATACCGTTTAACATCAAAGTTTTTAAAAGCAGGAAGATCAAGTGAATTTGTACGTCCTACTGCTCTAAGTGTGCTGTCCTGAATCACAGATACAAGAGAAATTGTGTAGGAGTTGAATTTACAAGGGTTCGTGAGTCACAGATTTTATATGAGCAATATGTGAATGCCTCGATCTTAGAGGAGGTGTGTTTGTTCAAGGTCTGACCAGAAATGTGCATCTATTATTTCAGGGTGTTAGATCGTGTATAAAAATGTTTACGAATGTTTCACTTTTACAAATCACACACAGTCACACAAAGGTAAAAATATTTTGGCAGCATATCTAATGTATTTTAAAGGATTTGACCTTTCCTTCATGACTTGATGTAAAACACCATGCATAGATGTGTTTGTTGCAACTTTACACCTACTCTCTCTCTCTCTCTCTCTCTCTTCTCTCTCTCTCTCTCTTCTCCCTCTCTCGTCTGAGTAATTATTTAAATTGAGAAAGAGAGAAATATCCGAGATACAAATTTTATTAACCACACATTCTTACATAATTTCCACTGAGTTCATTATAAAACAGGTTAATGTACGTACACACCATGACTCTAAATGACCTAAATACCTAGCCTGATCAGTCATTCATGAATGTACAGACCATCATACCTGGGCAGAATAAAATCCACTACAACGAACACTCATATACCTATACAGGTGAACATCGACAAAACATGTTCATTAATGTGGGTCATAAAAACCAAGTAATGGTACGTGTATAAATGAATCACTGCCAAAAATTTTCACTGATGTTCTAGCTTTATCTGAGCTTTAAGAATCTTCCTGGTTACAAACGCAGTATTCCAAAAATGAAAAGACTACAAAATTAAACTTCCTTATACCAACCATGAAATTTGTCCTCAGATAATTTAAATTTGGGGCTAAAATATTTCCACAAGAGCATTATAATTCAATGACTTTATATATGGGTACAAATGAAAGTCTTTCCTAAAACAAAACAAACATACGAAGCACTTTCCTTAATTTCAAATGTGCCACACCCCCTGTACATAATTTTAGTGTATTGAAATATACTTTTTTTTTTATTTATTTCTAAGGCAACTTGCTAAAACAGTTTTATGCAATGTTTATCAGTGCGTTAGGCTATCTGCCAATGTGGGGGAAAAAATCGTAATTGAACACGTTATCATACTTTAAACAATCGGAATGCTGTAAAAAGGGCGTGACCTGAGATATTAAAGATAGCGCGATGCTCACTGTACTAATGCGAGTAATGGCACTGGAAGCCTGTTGCATATATATACGCAATATCCCTTATTGGAAGAGAACAACATTTTAAGCTACCTACCCGTTAAGTTTGTGTTCCGTCCAAAACGAGACCTTTCCCTCTGAACGTTTGGCAGCTGTACACCGACGTATTGCGGAAGTCGTGGTATGCTAACCGCTCAGGTAAATTCCCGCCAAACTTCAAATTTAGTTCCGCGTTCTGGCGTTTCCACGGCGGGTTTCTTGCCACGTGGTTCATGGAGTCTAAAACAGATTAAAGAATATATACCTTGAAAATGACCATCGACATGAACAATATCAAATTTCGGGATGACATACTATTTTGCTTGAACACCTTTCCCCCACGGGCACATCTAAGTCATGCATGGATACTAAAAAAAAAATTTCATCATTTATTTATTTATTTTTGGTCATTTTAAATATTGAACGTTTTGTGGATTAAAAAAGCTTTATATATATCGTTGTTAAAGGGACATGGCCACGTTCTGAGCTAAAAATGTTCAAATTTTAGATTTCCATTTTTAATGTTTACAATGCTCACTTAGGGTATTTCTAATGGTCAGCAAAAATTTGAACGTTATTTGTTGAGTTTTGAAATACAGCACTTATATTACAATTCTTCACTAAGTAAACAAGGCTCAAGCTATGTTTTTGTTTACATAAAGATTGCTTCACAGAAAATACCGTCCATGTTTAAAACAAAATGATCGAGATGTGAGAATCACTAGGAACTGTTTAATTGTGTTCAGAATGAAAAGGCAAAGATAACGAACAGCGATCAATCTCACAAGTCCCAACATAATACAAAATAAGAGTTGGGCGAACACAGGACCCCTGGACATACATGTACCAGGAAAAGGGGATCAAGTGTCTATAAGAGGAGTAAGCATCCCCTGTCGACCCCTGTAATCCCGGGCTTGTAATATGGAAGTTCTGCTTTAAACGTAACATATGCTAGCATATTCAATGTAGGTATAAAACAAAAACATGTACTTCATGTATCATTGTATCAAATGCTTTGTGGAAATCTTTAAAGCAAGTATATTTTGTCAATCAAAACACTTCATTAACCATTACAAATAATTGACCAGTACAGAAGCTCTGGCTTTCTTTGAGAATCCTATCTGACATTCATGTGTAATTTTATTTTCAGATAAAAAGTTATCTAATCTATAATTGAACAGTTTCCCGATACTGTTGGTAATTGTTATACCTCTAAAATCTTGGAGTAATATAACTATGTTAAGGTACTAGTATCTTTATATATATAATCTGATACTGAGGGTAACAAAAGACAATTAATTGGTCCAAAATATATGGTTGATCAAAGAAGGACCCCTAGACACCTGGTTTCACGTGCACCTCCGGGGTCCGTGTTTGCTTAATTCGCATTTCGTTTGGGACTTAATAGATTGATCTTCACCTTTCATCTACCTGCTTTTCCATCAGCGTGCTCTCAAGTCCAGTGACCCATCCTCCATAAGGCCCCGCCTTCGGCAGTTTTTTCCAAAGAAAAGGCAAAGATAACGAGCAGCGATCAATCTCACAAGTCCCAACATAATACAAATAAGAGTTGGGCGAGCACAGGACCCCTGGATATACATGTACCAGAAAAAGGGGATCAGGTGTCTAGGAGGAGTAAGCATCCCCTGTCGACCGGTCACACCCGCCGTGAGCCCGATATCTTGATCAGGTAAACGTGGTAATCCGTTGACGAAACCAGTGTATAAATGACGGTTTAACAATTGTCATGAAACACGTCAGACAGCATTTAACTCAATGACAGGTTGTATTGGCAAACTAAAACGTAATAATGACCACAGAACTTGCAAAATGCTGACTTTTAACGTAACTGTTGAAACCCCAGCAACAACAATTTGTTTTTAAGTAGCTTGCCTCGATTCAAAAACCGAATTGTTGTGTTGATGTTTATCTCACATTTGGACAGACTGAACTTGCATGCATCCTTACACACCTCATCAGAGTGGTCTTCCTGTCTGTCAGTCACCATAGAACAGTTGTTTTGGTATTTGACTATCTTCTATTCTTTCCACATGCATGACCTAACCATCTCAGCCTTCTTTTGGGAATAATTGCTGTCATACTCTGGAGATCTGCTATTTCTAGAACTTCCATGTTTGTGACCTTATCACTCCAAGTCTTGAGTCGCTTTTCCCGTTCACTAAAGAGATACTAGTGCCAAGAACACATGCTTCGTAGATTTTAGTCTTTCTGTTTTGGTCTCTTATTTTCTGAGTATTTTCCCAGGCTCGTTTTGTTAGCTTGTCGAAAGTTGTTGCAGCCCTTCCTATTCTGACGCAATCGTAACTGTTCGGTCATATCCGCAAGCGGAAAATAACCTCCGTGTTGTTACCTTCGTGTTATTTTCCGCTTGCGAAAATGGCCAAGTAGTTACGATTTATTCTGACGTTGATCTCGTCATCAAGGGACAGCAAAACTTGTCAACGGGCTCATGTTCTTTGTTGTCAAGCTTGGTGTGTCCTTTGTCTGTATCTTCCTCGGTAAGAACATTTCCTGGTGCTTTTCTATTTGCAAGATCGTCAAGTGCTGAATAAAGTTTTTCCTCTGTTGGTAGTTCATCAAATTCTGTCGTTTCAGGAAATCTTCAAGGTATCCATCGATGTATTTAGGCTGAGAATACAGACGAGTAGAGCTCAACCCAATATTCCATTTGCTGTTTTTTGTTTGTTATCTGCTCGTCTGATAATTTGAAAGGCGCGACTTTGCTTGTTGTTGGCCCAACAGGAACTCTAATTTTCTCATACGTTTTCCTGATGTTGCCCATGTCACCTCTGAGCAAAAAACTTCCCAGTATTTGTTGGGATATCCATCTCTCTTTCTTTTTTTTCTCTCTCTCTTGTTTTTTTCTGAAGGTTATTGTGTAGATCTCAATTCAGTCTTCTATGGAACGTCTGTCTGTTCCAAAGTCTTTTGTTGCTGTGTCAGACATTGCAGATTCATTGTTGTTCCACACGTTGGTTTGGTGATGTTATGTTAGCTCTTCTTCCACACGTTGTTTGGTGACTGGTCTTCAAATCGCCCTTGAAAGTGTGCCTCCG
>CAJDSM010024654.1:4318-21401 GCA_903981925.1 Ostrea lurida | reverse complement strand
GGACATATCTACTCGCCGTAGGCAACAAATGGACAACTGAACAGTCCAAAACGTTTGTGACGTCATTCCTAAAATCATATATTAACGATTATAATAGATGCTGCAAA
Source organism: Ostrea lurida (assembly GCA_903981925.1). Lineage (NCBI taxonomy): Eukaryota > Metazoa > Mollusca > Bivalvia > Ostreida > Ostreidae > Ostrea > Ostrea lurida. Next base: position 21,294 of record CAJDSM010024654.1, on the reverse strand, counting down.
CTCTCTGCATATATCGTATTGTGTACCGTGGTTGTCCTAGTCTTACTTTTCGAATTCTTACTAGGAATTTCATGAGTATTGATGAACCACTGTACGATTGTCTAGGACGACCTGCGACTGCGAAAACACCCACGACTTAGCCAATGACCTTGCAAGAGACCCCAGCGGCGATAAATCGCTACCCGGCCACGACTGTACTTATATAGGCAAGACAGTCAAAAAATCTCTCGAGCGGACATTATACAAACTATGCTCGGTCCACTTGAGTACTATAAGTCAAGACAGTCAAAACCGCAGCGCGATTTCCACCCACCTTACTCGTGCCACCTACGACTATATAGCTAAGCCGTCACAATCCAAGGCTCATTTAATCTACTTCCAATACCACGTAAACCCTATGCAGCACCCGTCAAAGCACCACAGTTGCAGCGAGCGATTTGCCCACTCGAGCAACGAGACTGAGCGTTGTTCTGTGGTTTGAACCGTCAGACGTGGTCGCAGTTTGACTTAGTTGACAAGTTCTTGGTTTGAACGGAGTTTGCTAGGCGAATTGGGTGTACGTATGGTCTAAATATATATTTCGTACCTGCACAGCAGTGCCGTAGGTCTATATACTTTTTTTCGCCCCAAAAATTTCCGGACTGCACAGCAGTTAATTGTTATTTGAAGGAATATTTAATGATTCTCACTGAACTACAAAAAATCTCTCTTTCCTTTTGTAATAAAAGCTGTTTAATGTTGCAGTAGTTGTGCTTCAAATGTTATTATACTTTCTAAAAAATGCATAAATATTATCCATTAGTTCCCTTTCACGGTTAACTTATATATATGATACGAAATCTTCGTTCCTTGTATTATACTTTGATTGTTACTATTATCTACAGAGACTCACCAGTAGACATGACAAGAACCACAGCTGGGTGTATGGTATTCTAAGATTTATTCTGTAGCAAGTCCTTACTTCAAGAAAGAGTAATAGACACCTTTGAAAGGTTTGGTTATTTAAATATTGTTTTTTTTAATTAATGAATTTTAATCTTGCGAATCTATCTTGAATTTATTTTTTTTCATTAATGTTGGATTCAGAGAACGATAATTGCCAATTCATATTGACCTTTCTCACTTCCAAGGCAGATATTTCATATTACTAACTTTTTGTAAAATTTTGAAGTCGAAGATAAAGCTCATTTGAAGTTTATTTCTGTCTCAGTTTTGATGCAAAAACTCAAATAAATAAACGAAGATCAGATGATCATGTCGAAAAGTCAATTAGATACAAACAGAGAGTTGGGCAACGCGGACTCGCTGGACACACTCAGAGGTGGGATCAGGTGGCCAGTAGGAGCTAAGCATCCCCTTTGAACCGGTCACCACCCGGCGTTGTGCCTAATAGAATAACCCTTTGAATTTTCCAGTAGTAAGGGCGACTGATAAGTTTTCGGAAATCAGCCTCCATACTACTCGTTATAAGGATAATATTCCTGTTATGATGATAGCTTTAACATTACATTGCTGATACTTTAAACATTACAGTGCTAAATACTTTAATCATTACATGCTGATACTTCAATATTCACATCTGGAGCTTGTACTTTAACATTACATGCTCGGGAATATCAGGTGATTTCAGAGAGGACGAAACAATAACGTTTTGGATTTTGATAATTTCTAAAAAACAAACGAAACTAGATACTTAGAGGATCATGATTTGTAGACAAGAGTCTAAAACGCGTACTTAACACATAAGACAAGTGGGTAGGGGAGGGGGGGGAGGCGTGGTCCACGCCTCCTTTTTTAACAGGGGGGGAGGGCAACAAGTGGATACGTTGTTCCCCCTTTTTTTAAACACAAACTTACATGATCAATGAGAATACCCACATTAAAAAAACACTCAATTCTACGTAATACTGCTCAGGGTCTCAACACGTCAATAAAATTTGTATATTGTATAGCAGAATCCGTGTATAGGACCGTATGCAAAGAGTCAACACCCCCCACCCCCCCTTCTCAACGTCATTTTTTTAATCTGTGATTGCTATGACAAATTTTATGTAAAGTGTTTGCCCCCCCCCCTTTTTTAAGTCGCAGCTATGCCACTGATGGATTGTTGATTCAAACAACACCAGGCACCTGTTAATGCAGGATTCTGTCAAAAGGAGTTGGGGTTCCTTTGGAGAACTTGCAACAGCTGGAGGGGGAGAGATCTGAAAGGTATTTGCTGTCAAATTCCCGCAATCGTAGCAGATATTAAAAGAGCACGTGTTAGTCATGATTTAATTGATTAGTTACTGTTTTACGTCCCCACTCGAGAATTTTCACTCTTATGAGGGCGACACCATTGCCGGTGAAGGGCTGCAAAATTTTAGCGTCCTATGTCCCGGACACTCAGGGCATTATGAGACAGTGAGAGAATCTTTATCGTGCACACCACCTGCTGTGAACACGGGACCTCGGTGTTTGTTCCGGGATCTCATACCGAATGAACGCCCCATTCAGTCGAACACTCTTAGGACACACAAGGGACTCTATGCTGGGGGCCCTATTCATAACCCGACACCGCCCAAGGCGTCTCGAGCTCTCATAAGCAAGATGAATACGCTAAAAGTTAAAAATCCACCAATTTCAAAAGTAGATGAGATGATGGAAAGAGTTAATGAGAAAATCAGTTCAATAGTCATTACTTCCTAAATGTTCAATTATTGGAATTCGTTGAAAAATCCGTTTTAACTTCCGCAAATAAAACATTGCATCAAGATACGATGTCAACACAGGCATTAACGTTGAATGCTGACACACTATTCGCAGTTAAACTTTCGTTATAAGTGCGTGTTGTACGTCATTTACAAGAAGGCCAAGAAACGGAAATAGAAGGAAAGTGATCTTCTGTCGCAGAAGAACTAAGCGCTATAATTTACTGGAGGATAAATCTAAGCTTATATGGTCAGTGTTTCCCATTAGGATATAGCCATATCCCAAGACCTGCCCCCCACCCTCCATCCCGAACAACAAAGAACCTATATTCAATACTTAAAAATATGAGATTATATTTTTTGTAAGTGGACTGATTTAAAACATGAATTTTACACGATTTCGTTAAACCCTGTTCATGTTTTCAACACTCGTTCTGCTTCCGATGGGGATGTTAGCCATACAAGGAAAGTGAAAATTTGATTTCCGGGTTATTATCTTCTAAAACTCAGTTTACATTTTGTATAAAATGAAGTAAAAGATTGTATCCTTTGCGTCTCAGTAAGTAGGACCTACCGATCGGTCAAGAGTTTGACCATTGGGAAAGTACATCTTTAGTTTTCTAGGACTGTCCGTGCTTGGCTAGAGCAGCGTCTTGTGGGCTGCTGTTAGAGGCCAATTGCGTGAGTGACAGTCTTACTGCCGCAGAGGTTGTATTTGAGGGTGGTCGCTGGTTCGTCGGAGGTGTGTTCCTCCTTCCTGACAGATGCCGCTTTGTCCTCAGCTTGTTCCCCAGCTTCTTTTAATCCTGACTTCACGATTGTTGGTTCAGGATGTTCCTTCCGACTCTCCACGTCAATCTGCATGTCCCTCCCAAGTATTTGGGTCAAGTTGTCAAGAGCATTTAATATCTCTCTTATCAGACGTCTCTGAAGCGCAGGTTGTGGGTCCCCGCCACTTCCATTCCAATTAAACACGCTCCCCATTAGAGTATAGTCTGATTCTTGAATTGCGGTCATGTCTTCATTGACTGGCGCACGTAGCCCAGCTAGCGTATCTGCCTTGCCTGCATGAGGAGTGTACATGCTGGGAAGGTCCATAGCGGCGAGACAATAACCTCGGTGTTTGGGTACTCTGTCTTTCCCACTTTTATGCACCCAGGAATCGACCGGATGCTTCTCAAGTGGAAGGTTTTGAGTCTTCTTCCTGTTGTGCATGGTGTGTCTATGGCCTGTTCCTTACTAAAGTACTGCATCACACAACAAATGTACACTGGCATTCTTGGTTCTTCACTGTCAGCTGGAGTTTGCCACACATCTGGTCCGTAGGCTGTGCAAGTGAACTTGTTGCCTTGTTCCCCGAATCCTCTTGTACGACCTCAGTGTCCAAGGAGAGGGTAATTGTCGGTGATGAGTGGAGCCAGGTACGTAAAGGTGATAGGACGACGATCAAGTTTTGTAGTTGTCAAATGTTATCAAGGTGAGGCTTGCTTGTCCTGTCCCAGAACGTTGTCTTCTTTCAACAACGGATGGTCAGTCCCTAAAAGCATGTGCGAAGGCCTTGGAGAAACCCAAAGCCAATCGTCATCAGCGACTGCACGTTCCTTGCTTCTGTGTGGCTGACAACTGCGGGGCGGCGTTCAGCAAACAGCATGAGGCATTCACGAACCCTTGGTCTTGGCTCTGAGGCGGTGACTGTTGAAGAGTAGCCTGCCATCTAGTATCTTGTCGTAAGTAGATTTCCATGTGTTGACTGCTGTGCACAAAAGGCTTTACTTCAACAGGATGGCGAAGAAGATTGCCAAAGAGAGTCTGGTGCGAGGAACGCAGCCTTGTTTGACATCGCGTGTATTCAAGGCTCCGATGAACTTCCATCGAACTCAGCTGTTCCCCTTCATCGTTTGGTGTGGAAGGATTCAATCAGCCTCTGCAGTTTTGGTGGCATTCGAATCTTGAGAGGGATTCTTCTGCTGACTCAGGTCAAAGGCCATGGTGAGGTTCGATAAAAAGCGATATAGATGGGCTCTGTTGCTGTTCTGCACTGTCTCTTGGAGTTGGGCGAATGGAGAAAACCCTGTCACTGTTGACCTTTCAGCACTGGAAATTCCCTACACTGCGACTCGGGATAGATGCATTTCCTGCTAGTTTCTGTAGGCGGATCAGGATGACTCGCAGCGAAGCCTTTGCCAACTATAACGGTGAGATTGCCTACTGTAAGTTGTTGCAAGTCCTTTTCTTCTCCCCTTTGTTTGGTGTAAAAAAAGAGGTAATGATCTCTTCAGCGTCCTCATGTCGTGGTACCCAGCTCGCTTCAAATTCAGCACTTACAAAGGACATCATGCAGAGGGGTGGCAGGAGGGATGGGTTAGGCAGGCTTGATTGAGGTCGTTTGCGGTATTCCGTCGCTGCCTGGGAGCTTTACCTGAGGGCAGGTGTCAATGGCCGTTGTTAGCCTCTATGGTTGGTTCTGGATTCAGTTCTTCCTATGAGGGCAGGCATCTTGATCGCGTCAAGGTGCATTGGGACACAGTGCTTCTCCCCTGGAAGTAGAGATCGGAGTAGTGTATTCATAAGCCCACGCTCTCCCATCTGCTGTCGCCTTTGTATTTGGATAATTCAACTTCCCCAGTGGAAGGAATTTAAGCCACCAGGCGGGCCGGTCACTTGGCTCTGAGGTACTAGGTCCCGAAGCCTTTCTTGATAGCCATCTAAGTACAAGCTGCCTCTGATCGTCTTAACCAGCCTTAGCAATGACAGAAGTTGTCAGAATGTTCTCGCTCCCTTGTCCAGTCTCATTGGCAAACAGGCGGTCTGGCAGGTTTGTTAGGCCTTCTTCTTTGCGCTCTGAGATCTGCAGGTTTCTCTCGCATGAGGTGTCACCTGGATTCTGCAAAGTTGTCGCGTTTGGCTCTGCATCTTCTGTTGGACTTGGCTTCGAACCAGTCGCATGACGGGTTCGTCTCTCTTCCGTAAGGAGCCAACGCTGACTGCGAATGCATAGTGTCTCGCAAGAACTTTCCATTTTTCGGGATCGCAAGTCTCCCGAACTGAAGGTTTCCAATTCTGTAGAAAGGCTTTCATCAGCTGGCTCTTACAAGGGTCTACCGGAGTCATCCTGCTGATCGTCATGCGAGGTTTCCTCTTGTTTAGGGTTGATGGGAAGTTTCTTTGGCTGCATTCTGAATGTTGCAACATACGAAGGAGTGGGTCTGTGTCGCAGTCTGCGGCTTGTGGTAAGAGCGTGTGTGGAGATTCAAGTTCTTGAGAGTCAGAACGCCCTGCCCAGGAATCAAAATCCAGTTGGTGCCAGTGTTATGAGCGGGGTGTCTCAGGAGACCTTGTGGTGCTGTGCTTGGTTGTGAAGTAGGTGTTGTGCTGCACAGGTCGTGGCATGTCACAACTCTATAAGCACGGCGTGGTCGCATCCCTTGTCTCTCCATTTCCCTAATTTTGCTCTACACCAAACTTGCCGAGGCGATGGCCACGACGTTCATGGGTCATGCACCCACTCTTGGCATTGAATCGCCCCTAATGAGATCCTACGTTGTCTGGCACATTTACGGATGGGTATGTTCAAATGATACAATATGACAGGTTTCTAATAAGTTGTCTGGGGGGGAAGTCAGAGTGGGTTGTACACCACTGGAGAGAGTGCGCGGGCTCTCGCAGGTGTATGATTTGTATAATTGTCTTCCATGGTGGCACATTCTTACGTTCGCGGTATTGCTCTTCTGTCTATCTACATTTATGTTGTTTGTTTAATAGTTCAATGATAAACGATAATGCACAATTTCTACAATCTCAAAGTCAATCTGTAGGTTTGTAAATGCACTAAAACAGTGATTAAGAATACGCGACCCGTAAAAATAATTCCTGCCATTATACTTACTTAATTAATAGTAATTCTGAACGAAGGATTCTTATTACTTCTCTTTAATTCCACAACGTCATTTATTTTGCAATTCTAAGAGTTACGTACTACTAATTGCTGCCAATTGTACTTGTGGAAAGTAACATACAAAGCGTCTAGCGTCATGTCCAGTTAAAAACGGAGTAATTCTGCAATCAAAATCCATGTACAAAGAACGGTTTACAATGGGTAGGAAAGCAGCGGTAGAGACAGCATTTGACCTCAATGAAAGCTTATTGTCTAGCATATTTGCAGCTATGTGCGCGAATGCCTTGGCTGGCATATAGTGCCGCCAGTTGTGCTGGGAATTTATGATAGAAGCTTAATTTTTAACACCCCCCCCCGCCCCCAAAAAATAACCATTAAATCCAACTATTTACACAAAAACCACGTAATTGCTGATTAGTTAACACATCTTTATTCAGGTAAGCTTCTGATATATGAAACTCTTTCGATACTTCCGTAAGTCAGGATAATGTACATTCGGTGTCGTCTTCGGTGACAGTGCGGCGGGTGAAAAGTACTCCGTAAAACGCATGTGATGTATGAATGAGATGAGGTGACGGATATACACGTCCGATCACAGGTTTGCGCCTGTGTGTGACATAAAATAACCAGTGGTTAGTGGGTTAACCTAACTATATAATGCAAGGTTCCTGTGTGGTTTTAAAACTGATTGTTCCAAACGAATTGTTCTTCATTCTGCGCTAGCCAGTTAATGTCCTTTGTATGTAAACTTATCTGTAATACGTAAGAGCTGACAATCACATTTTACTTGCACAAATCAGAAACCTATTAAGACTATACGCTAAGAGACAGGTGATAAATATATACCCAAAGTTGTGTAGTAGCACGAAAATAGAAGCAAGTGAATTTGATAGAAATGTCTAGCTTGGTCACCGTGAAAAAATGATAATGTTGTTGAAAATCGTCGCCTTATGAACCTTAAAAATGATGACAATTAAAAAATAGTGCTGGCGTGCAGTAATTACCGTACTGTACGATGATGTAGCACCGGAATGTTACTTCCTATGTGGTTAGCTACCAGCCTGTGAAGCGAAATCACGAAAGGAAATACGTAAGTTATGTTTATTGTGATTTAATGCATAGTTTATCAAGATTGAAAATAATTGCATTTTAAGTTGATCTTTACTCCTATAACTTAAATGAAACAGTAATGAGCGGTAAATTTACAGCAGAGAGAGGGGGGGGCACTGGCGGTGGGGTGTGGTGGGGGAGAGAGAGAGCAGAGAATGGCGTCCAATTAAAATTCCCTTTCCCAATTTTTTGAAATAACCAGAGGCAACGTATTGTGACGTCATTCCTAGAAGTCATATATTATACGATNAAATATTCTCGAGAAGGACGTTAAACAACAAACCAATAANNGAATTATGAGACTAACCACTGTACGTTGTCTAGGGGTCGAACCTGCGNATAAAGAATGCTACGAAACTCTGGATATATCTAGGGACCTGGTTTTTCCTACTCTTACTTTTGGATTCTTTATAGAGACTAACCACTGTACGTTGTCTAGGGGTCGAACCTGCGACCTGCGGACACCCAACGCTTAGCAAGACCGTCAAAAACCCAGCGCATTAACCTACTCGGGCCACGACGACTATATAGCAAGACCGTCAAATCCAAGGCATTAGTCTACTCGGCCACGTAAACTAGCAAGACCGTCAAAACCCATGCAGCGCATTTGCCCACTCGGCCATGTGAGTGTGTTCGGGTTTGACGGTCGTCGTGGTCGAGTGGACTAGTGCGCTGGGTTTGACGGTTTGCTAGGCGATGGGTGCCGTAGGTCTATATAATTTCGACTGCACAGCAGTGCCGTAGGTCTATATACTTTTTCCCCCCAAAATTCCGACTGCACAGCAGTTAATTGTTTTGAAGGAATATTTAATTATTCATCACCGAACACAAAATTTCTCTTCCTTGTGTAATAAATGCTGTTTTAGAGTTTGCTTCAAATTATTTACTTCTAAAAATCAAAAATATCCATTATTTCCTTCCTGTTATTTATATGATTACGAAATGTTCCTTTATATCTTATTGTTACTATATTAAGAGACGTCAGTACATGACAAAGACCACAGCGGGGTTGATCAAATTATGAGCAAGTTACTAAGAGTAAAACACCTTGTATTTATAGTGGGGTTTTTTTTCATAATGTGGATTCAGAAACGATAATGCATCATATTGACCTTCACTTCCAAGGTCAGATATCATATTACTAACTTTGAAATTTGAAGTGAAGAAAAAGCTATTTGATGTTTATTTCTGTTCAAGTTTTGATGCAAAGACAAAAATAACGAACAGTGATCAATCTCGAAAGTCCCAATTAGAATACAAAAACAAGAGTTGGGCAAACGCGGACCGCTGGACACACCAGAGGTGGGATCAGGTGCCTAGGAGGAGTAAGCATCCCCTGTTGACCGGTCACACCCGCCGTGTGCAATAGATACTTTGAATTTCAGGAGTAAGGCACATGTATGGAACGCCTCAACTACCTTATATGGATAATATTCCTGTTATGATGATACTTTAACATTACATGCTGATACTTTAACATTACATGCTAATACTTTAACATTACATGCTGATACTTTAATATTACATGCTGGATGCTGATACTTTAACATTACATGCTCGGAAATCAGAGTGATTTCAGAGAAGAGAGAACAATAACTTTTGGACTTTTGATAATTTAAAAAAACAAACAAACTAGATACTTAAGGTCTGAAGAGTCTAAAACACGCTACAACACATACATGGGAGGGGAGGGGGGGGGGGGGGGGGGCAGCGTGGTCACGCCCCCTTTTTTGAAACAGGGGGTGGGGGCACAAGTGGATACGTTTGTGCCCCCTTTTTTTAACACAAATTAATGATCAGATGAGAATACCACAATTAAAAAACAACTCAATTCTACGTAATATGCAGGTTCTCAACAGTCAAAACATTTGTATTTGATAGGAATCGTGTTAGGCGTATGCAGTCAAACCCCCCCCCCCTTCCTCTCATTTTTTATCTGTGATTGCTATGCAAATTTTATGAAAGTGTTTGCCCCCCCCCCTTTTTTTAAGTCCAGCTATGCCACTGATGTGATTGTTGATCAACAACACAGGCACCTGTAATGCAGGATTCTCAAAAGGAGTTGGGGGTTCCTTGGAAGACTTGCAACAGCTGGAGGGGGGAGAGATCTGAAGTATTTGGTCAAATTCCCGCAATCTAGCATGATATAAGTCACGTGTCAGTCATGATTTATTGATTAGTTACTGTTTTACGTCCCACTCGGGAATATTTCACTCATATGAGGCGACACCATTGCCGGTGAAGGGCTGCAAAATTTAGGCCTATGCCCGGCACTCAGGGCCTTTGAGCAGGGAGGAATCTTTATCGTGCCACACCTGCTGTGACACGGGACCTCGGTTTTTCCGGTCTCATCCGAATGACCGCCCCATTCAGTCGCCTCTTAGGACACACAAGGGAATGCTGGAGGCCTATTCTAACCCGAACCCCCACGGGTCTCAAAGGTCATGAGTAGGACAAGTAAAAAATCAATTCTAAATAGAGAGCATATGGAAAGAGTTAATGAGAAAACAGTCAATAGTCAATACTCTAAATGTAAAGTTATTTGGAATTCGTTGAAAACCGTTTTATTCCGCAAATAAAAACATTCAAGATACGATTCACACACATAACGTTGAATTGCTGACCACTATTCGCAGTTAAACTTTCGTATAGTGCGTGTTTTACTCATTTACAAGAAGCCAAGAACGGAAATAAAAGGAAAGTGATTTCTGTCGCAGAAGAATTAAGCGCTATTTACTGGAGGAAAATTAAGCTTAATATTGGTCAATGTTTCCATTAGGAATAAGCCATATCCCCAAGGACCCCCCCCCCCTCCTCCCGAACAACAAAGATACTAGTATTCAAACTTAAAAATGATGATTATATTTTTTGTAGTGGACTGATTTAAACATGATTTACAGATTTCGATAAACCCTGTTCATGTTTCAACACTCGCTCCATGGGGATGTTTAGCCAACAAGGAAAGTGAAAATCTGATTTCCGGTTATTATCTTTCTAAAACTCAGTTTACATTATTGATAAAATGATAAAGATTTATCCTTTGGTCTCAGTAGTAGGCCTCCGTCGGTCAGAGTTGACCATGGAAAGTACATCTTAGTTTCTGGACTGGCTCGCTGCTTGGCTAGAGCAGCGTCTTGTGTGGCTGTAGAGGCCAATGCGTGAGTGACAGTCTCTCCCGCAGAGGTTGTATTTGAGGGTGGTCGCTGGTCTGTCGGAGGTGTGGTCCTCCTTCCTGCGAGCCCGCTTGTCCTCAGCTTGTTGCCCCAGCTTCTTTTATCCTGACTTCAGATGTTGGTTCAGGATGTTCCTCCACTTCCCACGGTCATCTGCATGTCCCTCCCAAGTATCTGGGTCAATGTCAAGAGCATTAATATCTCTCTTACAGACGTCTCTGAAGCGCAGGTGTGGGCGGCCGCACTCCTTCCAATTAACAGCTCCCCATAGAGTATGTCTTTTGGAATGCGGTCATTCTCCATGCGGCGCACGTAGCCCAGCTAGCGTAGTCTGCCTTGCCTGATGAGGGTGTACATGCTGGGAAGTCCAGCGCGAGACAATACCTCGGTGTTGGGTACTCTGTCTTTCCACTTTATGCCCAGGATACGACGGATGCTTCTCAAGTGGAAGGTCTTGAGTCTTCTTTCCTGTGTGGCATGTGTGGTCCATGCCTCGTTCCCATACAAAGTACTGATCACGCAAACAATGTACACTGGCATCTTGGTCTTCACTGTCAGCTTGGAGTTTGTCCACACTCTGGTCGTGAGGCGTGCAAGTGTTGTTGCCTTCCCGATCCTCTTGTCGACCTCAGTGTCCAAGGAGAGGTTGTCGGTGATGGTGGAGCCAAGGTACGTAAAGTGATGGACGACGTCAAGTTTGTAGTTGTCAATGGTTATCACAGGTGAGGCTGCTGTGTCCTGTCCCAGAACGTTGTTCTTCTTCAAACTGATGGTCAGTCCAAAAGCATTGCAGGCCTTGGAGAAACTGTCCATCAGCGACTGCAGTTCCTGCTCTGTGTGGGTGACAACTGCGGCGGCGTCAGCAAACAGCATGAGGGCTTCACGAACCTTGGTCTTGGCTCTGAGGCGGGTGATGTTGAAGAGCCTGCCATCTGTTCTTGTTCGTAAGTAGATTCCATCTGTTGCTGTGCCAAAGGCTTACTTCAACAGGATGGCGAAGAAGATTCCAAAGAGAGTCGGTGCGAGGACGCAGCCTTGTTTGACATCGCTGTGTATTTCAAATGGCTCCGATGAACTTCCATCGAACTGCACTGTTCCCTTCATGTTGGTGTGGAAGGATTCAATCAGCCTCTGCAGTTTTGGTGGGCATCCGATCTTTGAGAGGATCTCTGCTGACCAGGTCAAAGGCCATGGTGAGTTCGATAAAAGCGATATAGATGGGCATCTGTTGCTGTCTGCACTTCTCTTGGAGTTGGCGAATGGAGAAAACCATGTCCACTGTTGACCTTTCAGCACGGAATCCACACTGCGACTCGGGATAGATGCATTCTGCTAGTTTCTGTAGGCGGATCAGGATGACTCGAGCGAAGCCTTTGCCAACTATACTGAGTGAGATGCCTCTGTAGTTGTTGCAGTCCCTTTTCTTCCCCTTGTTTGTGTAGAGAGTAATGATTTTCGCGTCCCTCATGTCCTGTGGTACAGCTCCTTCAAATCAGCACTTACAAAGGACATCATGCAGAGGGTGGAGGAGGGATGGTTTGCAGTGCTTGATTAGGTCTTGCGGTATTCCGTCGCTGCCTGGAGCTTTACCTGAGGCCAGGCTGTCAATGGCCTTGTTAGCTCTTCTATGGTTGGTTCTGGATCCAGTTCTTCTATGATTGGCAGGCATTTGATCGCGTCAAGGGTGATTGGGACACAGTGCTCTCCCTGGAGTAGAGATCGGAGTAGTGTTCAACCCATCTCTCCATCTGCTGTCGTTTGTTGGTAATCACTTCCCCAGTGGAGGATTTAAGAGGCGCCGTCTTGCTCTGGACTGGTCCCAAGGCTTTCTTGATGCCATCATACAATCCTCTGATGTTACCCAATGCAGAGTTGTCTGAATGTTCTCGCTCAGCTCTGTCCAGTACTCATTGGCACAGCGTCTGGCAGTTTGTTAGGCCTTGCTTCTTGCAGCTCTGAGGATCTGCAGGTTTCTCTCGCTGAGTGTACGCTTGTATTCTGCAAGTTGTCGCGTTTGGCTCTCATCTCTGTTGACTTGGCTTCGAACCAGTCGCATGACGTGGTTGTCTTCTTCCCTAAGGTAGCCAACGCTGTGCGATGCATAGTGTCTCGCAGAACTTTCCATTTTTCGGTCGCAGTCTCCCGAAACTGAAGTTCCAAGTTCCTGTAAGAAGGCTTCATCAAGCTGCTCTACAAGGTCTACCTGTCATCCTGCTGATGTCAGCGAGGTTTCTTTGTTTCTTGGTTGATGGAATTTCTTTGGCTGCATTCTAATTTTGCAACATACCAAGGAGTGGTCTGTGTCGCAGTCTGCGCTGTGGTAAGAGCGTGTGTGGAGATCATTCTTGATAGCAGAACGCCTGACCAGGATCAGATCCAGTTGGTGCCAGTGTTAGAGCGTGGGTGTCTCCAGGAGACCTTGTGTGTGTGGCTTGGTTTGAAGTAGGTGTTTGTGATGCACAGGTCGTGGTATGTGCACAACTCAAGCAGGCGTTGCCATTCTCTTTAATTTTGCCCACACCAAACTTGCCGAGGCAGGATGGCCACGAGTCATGGTCTGCACCCACTCTGGCATTGAAGTCGCCCAAGAGAACGAGTTGCTCATGACTGGGTATGCTTTCAATGATGAATGACAGGTTTCTATAGTGTCTGGGGTGGAAGTCAGAGTCGGTGCGTACACACTGACAAGGGTGACGGGGCCGCAGGTTGTACTGATTTGATATGGCTTCATGGTGGACATTCTTAAGTTCCGGGTATGCTCTTTCTGTCTATCTAATTAGTTGTTGTTTTATAGTTCAAATAAAGATATTGACAATTCTACATCTCAAAGCTCCTGATTGTATGCACTAAACAGTGATTAAAATGCGAGAAAAATAATCCTCCATTATTACTTAATTAATTAATTACTAACGAAGGATTCTATTATTCTCTTTATTCCACAACTCATTATTTTGTGCATCTAAGATTTTACGTACTACAATTGCTCAATTTACTTTGTGAAAGTAACATACAAGCGTCTAGCGTCATTCCAGTTAAAAACGGAGTAATCCGCAATCAAAATCAGTGTACAAAGAACGGTTTTACAATTGGTATGGAACACGTCAGACAGCATTTGACCCAATGGAAAGTTATTGCTAGCATATTTGCAGCTATTGCGCATGCTTGGTGGCCATATAGTGCGCCACTCTGGGAATTATATAGAACTGTATTTTTTTTAATTCCCCTCCCCAAAATAAACCCCATTAAATCCAATACATTTTACACAAAAACACGGTTGCTGATACGTACACTATCTTTATTCAGGAAGTTCTGATAATGAACTCTTTCGATACTTTCCGTAAATCAGGTAATTTACATTCGGTTCTCTTCGTGACAGTGCGCGGGTGAAAGTATCCGTAACGCCATGTGATGTATGAATAGTATGAGGTACGAATATATACGTACCGATAAATAGTTGGCCTTGTGGTTTGACATAAATGACCAGTGGTTATTGGTTAACCTAACTAGTAATGCAAGGTCCCTGGGTTTAAAAACTGATTGTTCCAAAGAATTTTATCATTCTTCGCTACAGTTAATGTCCTTTTATGTAACTTACTGTAATACGTAAGAGATGACATCACATTTTTACTTGCAACAATCAGAAACTATTAAGATATGCTAAAGACGTGATAATATAACCCAAAGTTTGTAGTAGTAACGAAATAGAATGCAAGTGAATTGGATATGAAATGTCCTATGTCCTGAAAAATGAAATGTTGTTGAGAAACGCCGCTTATGACCTTAAAAAGATGGCAATTAAAAAAATAGTACTGGTGCAGTATTCCGGTATGTACGAATGATGTACACCGGAATGTTACTTCCTATGTGGTAGCTACCAGCTGTGAAGGCGAAAACACGAAGGATATACGTAAGTTATGTTTATGTGACTTTTAATGCATAGTTTTCAAGATTGAAAAATTCTTTTAAGTTATCTTTACCCTATACTTAAATGAAACAGTAATGAGCGGAATATTTACAGAGAGAGAGGGGGGGGGGGAGAGAGGAGAGAGATGGCTACCAATTAAATTCCCCTTTCCCAATCTTTTGAAGTACCAGAGGCGTACTATATATAGGTGTAAGCAATTCCTTGATCTTGAATAACTAAGTTCCCCAAGGCTTGCTCTCCAATTATAAAGAACATAATGATGTATCAATGTGAATTGGAAGCGCTATCAAATATTTTTTTTTTCACAAACAATTAAGTGAATGGGACTGGGCAGCAGGCACGGCCTATTTTAGCCTCTCCCTGAGAGGAGATCAATCACTGTGCATCCGTAATTCAATACATTACCTAAACTGGATTAAGCATCGAACATCCAAGGCTATCTAGATTTCCTGGGAATGGCAATAATCCAATGTTACTTGTTTTTAACATTTACGTGAATTTCTAACTAGTAATTACACTGATTAAAGCTTTCAATGAATACATATTGGTTGTAGAAATTAGAGAACGATCGATACATTGACAAATGAACTACAATGATACACTGTATTATTAAAACGTATGATTTTGTAAGAAATAACAGATCTCTTGTTAAAGGGACATCGACACGTTTTGAACTACAAATGTTCAAATTTTAGATTGCCAATTTTGATGTTTAAAATGCTTAATCAAGTTATTTTTAGTGGTCAGCAAAAATGTGAAAGTCAGTTGTTGAGTTACAAGTAAGTTACATCGCTCAAAAATCTTCGCATTGTAATCAAGGCTTGAGCCTTGTTTATGTTTACAAAAAGATTGTTTCGTAGTAAATATCGTGTTTAAAACAATATGAGATGTTAGAAACACTAGACACTGTTTAATTGCGTTTAGAATGAACTTCTAAGTTGAAAAAAAAATCTGAATTAAATGGAACGTTTAGTAGCACATTCAATATATGTAAGCAAAATCATGGCTGGGGCCTTGTTTACATAAAAAAAATTGTAAGTGCTGTATCTCACTTGTGAGTCAACAGATTCCAGACCATTTGAAATACCTAAGTCAAGCATTGTAAACATTAAAATTTGAACCGATAAAATATATAATACCAAACAAACATATACATGGATACATATACCGAAATTATATGTTAGAGTATCTATTCACGTTGCAAAATAAACTAAATATCAAATAACCATGGGGGGGATCTGAAGTTTCAAATGATGATTTAGATGTGAAACAATTGATATTCAAGACTTACATTTACAAATGTTATGTCAATAATAATAATTAACTGGATTATTTTGTAAACCCGTGGGGATCCGGGTTAGAATAGGTCCTCAGCATCCCCTTGCGTGTCGTAAGAGGCGACTGAATGGGGCGATCATTCGGATGAGACCGCAAAAACCGAGGCCCCGTGTCACAGCAGGTGTGGCACGATAAATATCCCTCCCTGCTCAAAGGCCCTGAGTGCCGAGCATAGGCCTAAATTTGCAGCCCTTCACCGGTAATGGTGACGTCTCCATATGAGTGAAATATTCTCGAGTGGGACGTAAAACAATAAATAATCAATCAATTGTACAAGCTAATTGTATGATAACTCTTCTTTCCGAGAAGGCTGTATTAGATCGGACTACTGTTTCCTGTTTGTATGCACATGTCTTCTAGATTATTGCTAGCTCCCTCGGTCGCTAGCATATGCGTTAGTGTTTTTGCAGCTAATGCGCATGCTTGGCAGCTATAGTACGGCATTCTGGGGGTTATATAGCGAACTGTAATTTTTAATTTTCCCTTAAATTTATTAAATGCAATAAATGCTGCACAAGATCCATAGGCGGATCCAGGAATTTGTGAAAGGGGGGTCTAGCACTTGATTTTTTAAGGTACTTTTCACCCCAACCCAACCCCCTTTTTTGGTCTGGGGACTATCTATACGTGAAAATGCTTAGTTTTATTAATAATTTTTTATCAAATGTTAATTCAATATAAAGAGGATATAATGGTTCGCAGCGGCGGCTCCAGTATTTGTCGAAAAGGGCGATTTGTTGTAAGAGGAGTCAATTGATAAGCTAGATGTCTTGGGTGAAGCGAAACTTCGCCCCCTGAAGCTCTTGGGTTTTAGAGCTTTAAAAAGTTACTTTTAGGGGTTTTAA
>CAJDSM010024653.1:29676-43284 GCA_903981925.1 Ostrea lurida | reverse complement strand
AGCTCAAAACGTGTCCATGTCCCTTTAATCCTCAAGTTAGGAAATTATGTGAATATTTACACGGGTGCTTTGAAATAGAGCACAGACTGTACCNGGATATGTTAGTATACGTTCCGTTTAAAGCATTTATAAGTTCATTCTGAACACAATTAAACAATTTCTAGTGTTTCTCACATCTCATGTTGTTTTAAACATGGTTTTTTTTTCCTGTGAAGCAATCTTTATGTAAACAAAAATAAGGCACGAGCCTTGTTTACATAACAATTTTTGCAGACCAACAGAAACTTTTGTGTTAAAACAAACTTTATACAGAATTTGAGGTGATTTTTGATGCGCAACGTCACAGGATCAACAAAGTTAAGGTCTGAACGGTGAAAAAGGACGATGATATTATTTGTTGTTTTTAATAATTAGTAAATGTTAAAATGAATAAGTAAATTTAACAAATCTATATATTTTTTTATATGCGGGTGAAATGCAGGTTAGATCACCGATTATGTAGACGAGTATAAACTTTCTCGCATCAAAATGGCGCTGTCGCGCCATCTGATGAAGTTGTAGCCGGTTCTTATAAGATTGGTCGTTTGATCCTTGGCATCACCCGAAAAAGATATAAGGATTTCATTTCTTATGTGCAAGACACTTGATGCCTCGCCCGGATTCACAGCTATGCCAGTGTAGAGGATACGCTTGGTACTGCCGATCTCGGTTTTGTTGGGGCCAATATGTCATGTTAGTTATGCTATGGTTGAAAATTTAGTGTAATATCACGGACTGTTGCGTAGGCTCGGTCCGCTATTCGTTCTACGTGGTCTAATCTTTCAACCAGTAATATGTGATTGGCCATATGTTTAAGTTTTTGAAAAAGTAGGTCAAACCTTTCAACCGTCAAGAGGCTCCACGAGAATAGTTCTCGGCGTAGAGTTCAGGCCTAATAGAAATAGTGTGCTCAGCGAATGGTGATGGTTAGGACTCGGCCTGGTCTATGACTCAACACAGCGCGAATATCTATACAGGCCAGGAAGTTCTATGTTCTAGCTTCTGGAAAACTAATGCTCTAGGTTTCTGCTTGCTATTGGTCGCACGTGCTAGAACCACCGTTTGACCTGATCGATTATATGGTTGGTGCACTGACTCTCTCAGGGCTGATCTACCCTGACAACTACTAGTGTGGGCCCTCGCAGGGGGCTTACGTTTTATCTGCACGCTATGCTTGCCCACGGTTGTTGTGGTGGGTCCGGTTTCGATTTTCGCTACCCCATTTTGTGTAAATGTTGCCCGGGAGCTTTTGAGTCAAACGAGATGGATGCGCCAGGTGATACGGGAGCCGAGCACAAAGTGGAACCGCTTGTGAAGCGATAGCATGGTAAACCGACACAAGTTGTACGGCACCTCGTTGGCAGGAAAGAGTAGATTCAGATTGGTTTGACTATACATGGAACATATAAGGAATCGGTGGAGTCTCGACGCCGTACGCACGTATTGTTTGGCAACCTATCTTATTCTGCAAAAACTTTCGTATTGCAGAAATAGCCTGTTATACATCGCATATCCATTGCTGAAAAAACCCCCTACTAGAAAAAGTTGAAATAGTTCAAGTATTGTGGAAGTCGCAGGAGTATCTGGTAAGACATTGGGTGCTGATTGAAACTCAAGACTCAGCGAGAGTATTAGTTACTGGTCGTGCGGAGAGTTTGTATATCTGTGTATGGTTAAAGTGCCGAGAGCTAGTTCCACCGGTTAGGCGATGTAACTTTGCTCCGCCGCGGCCGCGTGAAAGTACGCAGATCGGAAAGCTCCAATGTGTTGTGTGCCTAGCTGGCCGCGAAAGAGGCGTTGAATAAATAGCTACCGCTTTATATTTGGTCGACCTAACCGGCTTTATCCACGCAACGCTCTGGGTGTCATCGCTGTTTAAGTCCGTTGTGTTTCTGCGGAAGAAACTTTTCGAAGCCGTCTTCTCGCCTTGAACAGAACATCTCCAAGGAGATGCAAAACTGGGAAACTAGGCGTAACCGCGCGTAGGTTGTGTTCCTCCTCGGCTGGCACGCCGTGGCTACTCTCGATCTTCTTCTCTTGAGCAAAGTACGATTAATGTGGAAGCTCTAGAGAGTTTCCCGGAGGCTGAGAGATGAGTCTGCTGAGTCAGGGGATAGAAATGTTAAAACACTAAGATGTCAATCTGGTTTGCGTATATAAGAACTTGCGCCAAGAAATCTTGGGATACACTGAGAGCAGAGCTCGGCTGCCATGCATAGCAAAAGCAGTTGGACAACGAATGACATTGCGATTGAAATGATGTCTGAGTCGCCGTCAGAAGCGACCTCCCAGAGGGTTGTCTATATAGAAATAACTCGATCCGAGAAATTCATCATTTGAGATGTGATGAACCTCACAGCCAAACCCCACGGCTTCGCCAGATGAGTGAGGTGAAAATCAGAACTCGAGTGAGGAACCAAACCGTCAGTAGCCGCCCAACGGGGTCGCCCAGATGGATGAAGCGTGGCATCACAGTCCAATGTAGTTGATAAGTGATTACCTCACCGTCTCTCTCTCTATAGGAATCTCACGAATCGGTCCAGCTGATGAAGACTTGTCGAACAAGCAGTATCATTTGGAAAGAGACCAACCCTCCTTGGCAATGTTCATTTTTATTGGCGCCTCCTACAAGGAAAGAGGTCCGCCTTCACCATGGACGAGAAGACTCCGGGAAGACAAAGAGACTCAGGGTCCGACCGGAGAACCGAACTGCGAAGGACTCGGCTCTCCTGCTAGAGACGGCTATTATTACCGATAAATTATCCAGAAGCAAATCCAGGGAGATGACATTGGCACTCACATGAAATCAATTAAACAGTGAACTCGCGTGAAAATATGCAGAAGACACTAGTCGCGATCAAACGGGTGACGTCGAATAAAATGAGAACGCGCTGGCCAGAATAGTATGTAACACCGTAGACGATCGCTCGTAGCAACCACTAGAGAGAGCATACGATGAAAACGACTACGAGCAGTCAAGAGGCCAAGATCTAGTGTTATGCGAGCAACTTTTGCGCTCTTTCGTAACCCAAGAAAAGTCATCGAGATGGTTATATTAGTTTTGTCCACCATTTATGTGACACTCTTTTGTATGAATTGATATTGTACCGAGAATATGACATTGTTAGGATTTTAGTTATGTGGGCAGTGCATTTAGTGTGTAGTTGATTATGTAAAGTAAATCTAAATGAAATATTCTCATTGCAACGAATCGATAATAAGACGTTTGGGATTGGGACCGTGTTGGAATCAGACGAAGCTTGTGTGACTGAGCATAGGATGATATGGCATTGTGAATTACTGTGATTAATGATTTATACTGATAACCGTCAGATTATATGGTCTGACTTTGCAACCAGATTTTGGCAAGTAATAAACCTGAGATGTTCTCCACTGTCTATATCCACTCAATTCACAGATAATAACCAAAAGATATAGACTAGGCACCATGTGGCCGTTCAACTGAAGGCAAGAAAAACCTCTGGTAAAATCGGTATGGTTAGAAAAAGAGGGCAAGATTAGCATGCCTAGTGAGTTGGTGTGTATACCGGGAGGATTTCAATGTTTGTAATTTATCTATATAAAGGGTTTCATTTACAACCACAGTCAGTAATGCGAACAACATGATAGTACTCCATAGTTACTGGCATAGTTATTGTTTGTTGTTTTAATAAGTTTGTTGCTTTTTTTTATGTTTGGTATGTAGTGGTATGTAGTAATATCAACATTGTAAGGTTTAGGTAGTGTATTTGTATATTCACTCTAGCTACCCCTTGTATATTATAGCATTAGACCAGTCGTGAATGAGTACTTCGCTCGTCTGATTGGGGCTAATGTCAGCAGGTGGCTGCATTGCTAGTAGTTGCGGTAGGGAGGGAATTACCTGGGATATCCAAACACCATCGTTTGTGTAGAATGGTAAATGCCTAAGATAAATAGGTTTCCAATTTAACCACCGCTACCCCTACAAGTGCGAAACAACATATAAAGACATTTTGGTAGACACATTGAAATGAGGCATGATTATGCTTGTCAATGTTAACGGTCTACAAATTAGTCTATGTATTGTAGATGGAAGTATATTTGCGAGAGGTTTGGTATGTATTATTTAATTCAGGTTCAATGGATATATTACAAGAATGTATACTGTGAGGGCTCGACAGTACCTCCATGACCACTGGTTTGATGAGGATGTATGAAATGCAACAGCCATGACATGAGAAATGCCTATATATGCTTGAGTCTTGTTCTGTTTATCATATTATTCCTTATGACATTAATTATATGGTGTTTATATTTTAAAATATTAATTATAAGATGTATTTTATCCATAGTTATTTGCTTCATGACATTTAAATTAATTGACTATTGTAGCGTCTGTTCGTATTGGTTGTGATTTAATCCTCAGTTATTTACTTTGTAGGTGCTCTTTTAGTTCACTGTGTTATTTTGATTTAGCGTTTTCGGTTAATTTAAGTTTTTTGTAGAGTTTATATTAGCTCAAAATGCCCCCAATCTGGTAACCCTTAGGCTGTAGTTTTTTGCATTATCAATCTGTGTGTTTTAAGTCAGCATTGTGGGCCTATTTGCTTACTCGAAAGAAAGATCAGATAGTTTTACGATTTGAATTATAGATAGAAATTGATGATGTTTGGTCAGAAGCACAAATTTTGATAGTGGAAAATGTCTAGGACAGAGTTTAACGCCTGAAACAATACACAATTTCAATTTAAAAATCTCGTATTCCCAGCAATTGTTCAATGACACTCGCGACCGAATGCTTAGATCAGTGCTAGTATTCCTATGTTCTGAGCATTCCATGTTGATCCCATCTGAAAATAGGGATGTTCGTTGTTGTTGGTAACGGACATTTTTATGCCCCATCCTGCCACACGTAGATAGTCAGTGAGATTTGTGGGTTGCTTGTATGTAGAGAAGTGTGAAAAACGGAAGGAGCCCGTAAATCATATTTTCAGGGAACACGAGGGTTAAGGCCCGTGTATTAACACAGCAAAGTAAAGACAAAATTAGCATGTGTAAGACGTTGAACATCGTTAGAACTTGTGGATTTTAAACAATTCTAATCCACCTATGTCCGACACACATGCTTCCAAGTCTTTTGTATTTGCGGTTACACAGCGATAGTATTTAGTATGAAGCCTTGTCAGGAACTTATGGCCAATTGTGTAGTCTCGTGTCCCGCTCCAGTTAATATCCAGGAGTTCGGGGAAATTAGCAGGTCTGGGTAACCAGGTGGTTGCTTCCCTAAAGAGTAGCATCAAAAGTCAAACCGGGACACAAATGGGAGGCATTGGGTTCGCGACGTATTTTGAAAGTTGTTTCGACTTGGCAGACATCAACTTCGATTTCTACGATGTCTAAAGGCTTTGAGAATGTAGGGCAAATATAACGAAACAGTGATCATACCTACTAAAGTCCCAAACACAATACAAAACAGAGTTGGGGAACACGACTTCCGGACAGGTGGCGAGATCAGTGTGGCCTTAGTAAGGAGTAAGCACACCGTCGAACGGTCCACACCTGCCTGAAGCCATATCTTGATCGGAAAGGTAAAGCGGAGCAATCCGTAGGTACAAAATCAGTGTGTGTGAAAGTGGCTGTGACAAAGGCTATGACAAGTAGAGCAACAGACAGCTACGAGACTCAATGGTAGATCATACTATAAGCTAAATAGAGTTATTAACGACCATGAAATAACGAAATGCTGCCATTTAAACCGCGACTGTTTGAATAACTCCCTGCGAATTCAACGAACTTGTCTTGTAAGTAGCCCTGCCTTGATTCAAAAGCCCTGATCAATACGTAGAAATGCTCTTGCGTAATCGATAAGTGGTAAAGAGACAGTCAACCTATATGCAGGTGATATAGAGATGTAGCTACATAACGATGGAGAGCGAAAACGGGCCCTTTTTTGTCAATATAGAGTTTGAAGTACTAGTAGTTAGTTTGGCGTTTTAATGTCAATGTTTCTGGAATCTTTTGATATAGAATTCGCCTCATAAAGGATATTAAAAAAGGTAACATAATAAGGCAGCAGAATTCGGCCATTGCATTCCAAACAGGACGTTTGGAAGCTATTGCAAAACTACAAAGATTTAGTTCATTGAGGACTCCAGCATGGCTTTGAATATACAACTTCAAGAAGACTTGTTGTAGATGATCGGAGGTGGAGTTTAAAAAAAAATTGAATGGATATTTCTTTTTCTATTTGTTAAAAAAGCAACTGACATAAGTGTTACAAGTTATATCTTTTATCGGCGGATGTTCAGTGTAAAGTTAGTTTTGGAATGTTTGTTATGATATGTGAAAGGTTCTGGGATTTCAAAGTTCACGTAGAGTTTTTATATCGAGATTTTTGAGAATCCACCTGGTGATTTACAGTGCCAACTTCCTGGCATAGGTGTTAGTTTCACAATACGATCTGAAGTTAGCTACTGCTACCTTGAACTGACCAATTTTTTAGTTCAGTGAGAAAGAAAGATCTCCGATCACCATGGTTACTTCTCACCGAAAATAATTGGCAGCTGTCAAGGTCAGACGTATTGTGAAAACCCAGAGTATCGATGCTAGTTTTTGCAAAAGGCCACTACATTCCCACTGGCCTTCTGCCCTGCCTCCCGGACTCGGCTGCTCATTGCTTCTCTTAAGCGTCAGTTTATTCACATAAGCTCACCTGACATGAACATTAAGTGGAACTAATAACTAGTTATTGCAACGTGTACAATAAAAAGGACGATTCCAGCCTTCTCCATTCGTTATGTAGCACAGCATCACGACTGCTAGGAGTTTGTCTCTTCAACTTCGTACGATCAAGAGATTTTTACGAAAAATCAGTTTTGAATCGGCGGCTACTTACACAAGTTCGTTTGTGCGGTTTCAACAGTCGCGTTAAAGGCAGCATTTCGTAAATTCTATGTCGTTATATTTTAGTTTATATATGGAATTACATTGAGTCGAATGCTGTCTGTTGTTTTCATAGCATTGTGTAAGTCCATTTCAACACTGATTTGGTACAACGGATTGCCGTTTAACCCTGATCAAGACTATGGCTCTAGGCAGTGTAACGGTCGACAGGTGATTGGCTTATCTCACTTCTATAACGTGATCCCACTGTCCGGGCAGGGTCCGGTCGCCGCTCTTGTTTTTGGTATGTGTATTGCTCGTAGAGTTGATCTACTGTGCGTTATAATTGCCTTGTTACCGAAGCTTGACCCGGAGAGTTATGTGTGCTAGTGAAAATTCTCCAAATACGTGCGAACAATCTCATGTGACGTTTGACTGATCTACCTTTAGGCAACCATGTAAAGATAGTATTCAACTTGAATACGAGGGAAGAAGACTAAAGCAGTCCTGGAAGCATATAAAATCCTTGCTGTGTATATCACTGGCATCGAAAGATTGGAAGCAGGTGCGGAATGTGATATTGTAAATACCAAGGTTAGAGAGTTAGTTCACCTCTTGTGTTACCCTTGCGGTAACGGGCTAACCGTGTCTGAAAATGATAAGCCTCTTATCAACTCCCAGGCAACTAATGTTTAAGAGGGCAGTGGTTAAAATGTCGTTAAAACATGAATCCATTATATCGCATGGAAGCTGGAGACAAGAAAAGATAAGCACATTAACATGGTGCGAGTAGCATGGGAATACAGATTAATGAATTTATTGCCTTATCAAGGTAAACTTAGATCACAATTAGGTTAAATTAATAATCAATGAAAATCGATTCTCCTGATAGAATGCAAATGCTGTACAATGAATAATTACAGATTGATGAAGAAATAAGGGTTCAAGATTGGGGGATTTGGCAAAATAGCTAAAAATTGACCCAATAGAGACATAATGAAGAAATATATTAAGTATACAGAAAATATAACAGATATAGCACTTAATGTTAAAAAGACAATGACGGAACAGAGAATAAATAGGCACACTCATGCGTTGCAGACCGCACTGTCATAGAGAGCACGGTTATCGTGTAATGATATGTAGTTACTGGAACTAAACTTCATATTATTCTCCCATACATATTGTTAACCAGAAAAAACTATCCAGTAACTGCATGTGTCGCATATAGTGTTATGAACCTATATATAGAGTAATTCAAACAGGGTTAGATCTCGATACTAGAACAATAGGCAGGCATTGCCTTCTAACGATGATGATACTTGATAGTTAGGTGTTATAGAAGTTAGGATAAACGGCTGTGTGGTATATTAATATATCGGAGATTAGGACGGGAAAATTCAGTTGGTACGCCTAAAATTACTGGTTGAAATGAGGAAGAGTATCAGACGATTACTTTATTTCAGTAGTGCTGAAAACTGGTGAAGATTTGCATTAGACGAACACAATAAACTGGCCGAATGGTAGGAAATATAAATAAAAAGGGGCGAAAGAAGAGAGAAGAAGGTAGGAAACGAGGATAGGGTTGTAGGAAGATTGAAGAGGAAAGAAGAGGGATGGAAATGGAGGGGGATGTGGGAAGAAGGGAAAAAGAGGAGGGAAAGAAATGGTAAATGGAGGGAAAGCGAGATAGAGGAAGAAGAGGTGCGGAGAGCGGATAAGGAGAGAGGAGGAAGAAGGAGAAAGGGAAGGCGAGCGTAGGGAAGGTGGGTGGGAGGAAGGGGGGGGACAGATGAGAGCAGGAAGAAGGGGAGTTAAAGGTAGTTATATAGTTGAGAGAGTATATTTGGTTGGAGTCTTAATAATTCATGACATGGGGACAGTATTGTTGTTGTGAGAATGGGATAAAAAATGGAAACATTGACCGGTGTAGTTACAATATTGGATGTTATATCGACTTGCATCATCATGACGATTACACGTGTGGTTTGCTGTGTGTATTCACTAGATTGATTTGACTTCATCATCTAGGCGACTGTGGTTGCGTGTGTTCACTCACTCATTGATTTGGACTTATCATCTGGCGCCCCGTGGTTTAGCTAGTGAGTTATCAGCTCGATGATATCTTTCGATCAGTATTTTGACAACCTACTGGAGGTCTCACGGCGATCAGACAGTCATTTCGATTTTGTCCAGACTTTATGCTCGCAGTCTTCTCTTGTCGTTGCTTGCCTAATCTTCATCAGCTGGTTGAGGGGTCTTTGGTAGTAACATTGGATGTTGATCTTTGCCCGCTGCCAAGTCAGCAGCTCGTGTGAAGGCCTCGCGGGGGAAACTTCTAAGAGTATCCATTTAAATCGTGCTTGCACAACAGAGAAGAGATCGGAGTAGCCTCACGCGTCCGGTACGAACGTCGCTGTACGCTCTGTTTCCGCGATTTTGTTTCCTGGGTGTTGAAACGCTGTATTTATCGTCTCGAAACACAAGCGTCTCATCGGATAAAACGTTCAAATATGACGCCTTGCCGTCATTCGGAACACACTTGGAGCTTCCCTCTACTTTATCGATATACCATGTCTCACCAGGATGTGACTCTTTTCTACAGATTATATCTCGGCGGGACTCAGAGATCTGGTTGTAGTGAAGTTTCAATTATCCAAGTGTTACGAATCATCTTGGTTACAATCTTTGAATTATTTCAACTTTAATCTTTAGAGGGTTTCAGATGGTAAGCGATGTTAGTCAGATTTTCGCTGCGAAGATTTTTCAGGTTTAAGTAGTCAAATATGTTAGGTCCGTCGTCCCACCGATTCCATTATGCTTCCATGTAATAGTCAACCAAATATGATTTTACTCCTTTGTCCTAGCACGGGTCCCGGTGACAACTTGTCGGTTTACCTGAATGTGTAATGCTTCCATGGGCGTCCACTTATGTTGGCTGGAAGAATAGAATCGTCCTTGGGCAGCGCATCCATCTGCGTCTGATCAGATAGCGTTGTCCTAACTTACCCAGAAAGAATTGGAAGCGAAAATCAAAACCCCACCGCAACTGCAAGTGTAGTGGCAAGTAAACGTGAAAGGCGCGGTTGTGTTGTGGTAAGTGCTATCCCCAATGGTCGTCACGTCAGCGTGAACAATAGAAGGCAATAAGGCTCAATAGTTGTTCAAGAAGGCTGGGAATCCTTGTCGCCATGTAGATATCGGGTACATCCCACTCACATCCGAGCCGAATCCCAGAGTTCCCGGCTATGAGCTAAAGTGTACAGTAAACCGTTGCTCCGAGTGCAATAGATCAACAACGAGATGAGGATCAGGTTGACGCACGACGAAAGAGATTAGGTTGTTGGCATGGGTCCTCCGCTTCAGGTGAAAACTCTCTGTATTGCTCACGTATATTAGCGAGTTGTATTGAAGAATCTATAGAAGAAGGATGTGTAATCCTACAGTCAAGTAAAGTAATATTAAAGGGGGCATATGCAAATAACATCCATCAAGAACATCCAGGACTTTGATGTAAACCGATCCGTTCAATCCGTTATGTCACCATAAACAACCCCTGCCTAAGGAAGCCTGCGATACGAATAGTAGTGCTCGTGTCGAGGTAACATGTAGAGTTACTTTGTGTAGGTCTTTTTAGGCTTTTATATAGGGAAGTGAGACACGGTCACAACTGTTTAAGGTGTTCCAGTCAGAACAAAACGAAGATTTGTGATTGGCAAATAAACGCGAACAAAATTCCCATGAAAGACGATATCTGAAAAATGCACGGTTTTGCACCTCGTGATATTTGTTGTGGTATTTTTATCTAATTCCCTGGGGTATATTCTGTCAAATAACTTTTGCTGACACTTGGCTGGCAGCTGGTGGCTCTTTGTTGAATGGTTCGGGAGATCGTAATGATATTGCATACCTCCCGGGTTGATAAATCAAGAGGTCAACCATCAATCAGAAAGCCCATTTATGTATCAACTTTTATTTGTGAAAATGCGAGTAGCTGACGATGTGGGATTTTAAGCAAATGTACGATACCTAAACTCTTGACCTTCAGAATTGCGGGTAAGACAGTTTGCTTTTCCGATAAGGATAGAGCTAAGAAGATGACAGGTTTTACTAAAATAAGGGTCCAGTCTGGCGTAACTGGGGGAAAGTGAGTGCTAGAAGTCAGAGTGGTGGTAAACTCGTTCCACCGTTCCCTCTGGGCGTAACGTTTCTGCGGAGGCATATATAGCTCACATACCGCCATACAGACAGCAGGAAGACCAGCTGTGAAAATCCATCATCTTAAACACAGACACCCGTTAAATGATGAATATCAACGGAAAGATTGAGAAAGGGGTATGTACATCAACAGCGGGTCACGCTGGGAACACTCCGATGAACTCTGCCGTCACGAATAAACAGAGGAGGCGGTATTACAGCGGGGGTTCCATCAATTCATACTAATGTGTTCTCTACAAGAACCGAGACGTTTGTCGTTAAATTAAATGACGAAGTAGAGATACACTGCGATAATCACAAGTTGTTGTCAAAGTAGAAATCTTTCCGATAGAGAGTCGATCAAATGAGGGAGATAAGATATGAATAGAAAAGGTTACATAGCACTAGAACGAGACCATGAATATGTGAAGTGTATACAGAGTTAGATGCGCATTCTGGTGCAAAAAAAATTCGTCGGTAGCTCTCAGGTAAGGTTGTTGAGTTTAATGATGATGATTTCATAAGAGGTGTTCTGCTTCTTCCTTTTGTAGGCATAAACGATTCAATATCATGCTCCCTGGGGTTGGTGCTGGTCGAGTGAGGTAGTTTCTCAAGGAAAGGGAGTTGTATATGATGATTTTTGACGGAAAATTATGTCAAGTAATATCGAGCTTTATAACCATCCAAGATAGCGTGGGTGTTTTTTACTTCATTTGAATGTGTATTTTCTCCAGCGTGATCAGCTAAGCGTCCGTTGTTTGCCGCTCGGAGTTGTGTGTTGATAACATCTTTATAGAGAATTGAGTACGTATTTTGTATTGATACACGTAGTTACCCTGACGTGAACAGGAGCGTAATAGTCTTAAATGTTAGACACATATGCATTGTAGTGTTATTGCGGTGTTCTAAAATGTATGAGATTAATGATGACTGCATGTCATCTCTGACCGACGATAATAGAACTAGTTGTCGTTTATGATTTTGTTTGATTCGTCATCGGGATGGAAATTGAGGTATATATCACCATAGTGAATTTTAGTTGCAAGCACGGTGTAGATGATTCGAGACACCATTGTAGTTATCAATTAATGCGCTCATTCATCGGCGGCAACTTTGTAATATGAAGGTTAATTAAGCCGTCTAAGGATTCGTCTGCGGATTACCTTTCGATCATCCCTGAAAAATCATTATATAGTATCTCATTTCAGTTATTACCTAAGCAAACACATTGTGATGCCCCGGATTCCACATATGTTCCCACGAACTGAAAGAGGCTTTGCAAGAGAGGGATTATGACAATGTAGAAGTAATTGAAAATCTATCCGACTTACCATTGCTAACATACGTTATGGGCCAAATGTTCTCAAGTTAGTATATTTTGGTTGAATGAAGTAGGGTAAACCACTTCAAACGTCAAGAGGTTCAAGAGACGTATATTCTTTAGGTAGAAAGAGTTGTGTTCCACTTGTTACCGTTCCGCGCAAGTGAATAAGTGAAAGTACAGTTCCGTGTAAATGCACGGGCTTGTTCATGCAAGGCAAAATTACGACTCTAGCTTGTTTAATTGTGATAATTTCTTTTGATTTTCGATTTAGCAGCGTTGAGATGATTTGCATGTAGGATCGAAAATAACTTGAATACCAATAGCATATAAAGAGCAAACCTGGTGCAAGGAGGCAAAGTGGAACGGAAATAAAGGACGATAGAGAGGATATATAGACAAAGGTTCACACCTGTTTTTTTAAATCTAGAGAAAGATTCATACCAATCAGACCAGAACTTTAGCAAATAAAAGAACTGTAGTTTGATCAGGTATAGCTCTATGAGTTTGAAGTTTGACCTACTTTTTTCAAAAGACTTAACATTGGCCATTACTTTTGAATGGTAGGAGTTGGATAGATTTCATATATATCACTATTGTCCAACTATAGGTCCTTAGGAGTTATGGCTAAGCCCCTTTCGTAACATGTGAGTGCATGTGGAGCGACTTCAGTGGGGCATCGAGTGCTTTGTCAAACCAATGGTAGCAAAATGAATTCTATATATTTTTTCAGGGTGATGCACGGTATCCAACGAAAGTTTTAGACGGTAAAAACTCAATCATGGCGCGTGAAGCGCAGGTTGAAGTGAAAAGGTTTTTACCGTCTATAAGTATATTTACGGTCGAGTAACCTGCATTGTCACCCGAAGAAATATAAGATTTTATGCTTGGTATCATTGTAATTTTATATAAAAACACAAAATGGATGTTCAGTTAGACTTTTACCTTTGTTGGTTCAGTTACTTGGATACTCCGTCGTGTATGACTGTTTGTTTAGACTCCGTAAGGTGTGGGTGGACATCTGCTTGATGTCTATTTCAAGGGCACCCGTTTGTAAATAATTTATTGATATTCCCATAATTTCCCCTAACTTGAGGATATAAGGGACATGGACAAGCGTTGTGAGAGCTACAATTTTATATTTAGCATTTTTAATGTTAAAAATGCTTAATAAACAAAGTTTGTTA
>CAJDSM010024653.1:7717-29651 GCA_903981925.1 Ostrea lurida | reverse complement strand
CACGTAGACATGACCGGTAATGTAAAACCTGTTATACTGACCAACATGGTACAGTCTGTGCTCGATGTTCAAAGCACCCGTGTAAAATTCAAACGATAATTTCCTAACTTGAGAGATAATAAAGGGACATGGACACGTTTTGACGCAAAATTTTAGTATTGCAATTTTTTAATTTTAAAAATGACTTCAACAAACTCTCAGTTCTGATTTGGCGCAAAAACTGTTACTGTAAACAAGCGGCTTTCGTGCCTTATTTGTTCATAAAGAGCTTGCGTCAACAGAAAAAACAAACCATTCTTTAAAAACACATGACAGAAGTGAGAAACCACTAGAAGATGTTAATCGTTGTTTGTCCGAGAAAATTCACAGTTATGAACTTCAAAGTCATGGAGAAGAAGAAAACACAAACGACCATACAAGGTAAATAGCTTTTAAACGTGCGGGAAACCACGAATTACGGCTATATTGAGCGCTAATAACACCTTCCAACTATTATCATTGATATGTTAGTTACTGTTGACTCGTCAAGCCGGTCGCGTTTATGAAGGTGATGACCGTTGGTTTGCAGATTACAAGAGTATCACTAAGTATATGTTGATTTTGATATTGTTTTATGATGCAGCCTTCTTTTGTTTAGACGTGTTCATTGATGACCTTTGTTACTTCGAGCCTTTTATATTCCATCACTAGAGATCTTGACGTGGGACGGCAGTTACACTCGTTTACTTTGTACTATACAACTACGAGAGAGTTCAACAGGCGGTGTGGGACCGCCCCGGGATCAAGACAGAGGCTGCGATTAACTCCAACGATGGCAAACCTGATCTCCTGCGACCTTCGCTTTTTTATTCGAGGCGATCGTAGTTGTGCCCTACCACTCGATGGTTGTATGATGTGTTTTATTGGCACTATGATTAGCGTTGATACTTTGTACTTCGCCTATTGTTGATATTCATCAATGTTCTCCTCTTGTTTCTACATGACGAAACAAAGAAATTTAATGAGTAACCTTTACTTCGGTTCGGATATATTTCTTCGTTCCTTCCGACGCCCGCGTGTTTCCATTGCTGTGACTCACAGATTCGTTTATCCCGAATGTGATACAATCCACCCTTTGTCACTATAATTTCACAAATTGTTGATAATTTGTCTAAGTTAAACACACCAATGCATGTTAGCTGAACTTTTTTTTCGCCCAGCGGTGGTGCGTCCTAGGACTATGCAGTGATGTTTATATGGCAAACATAATCCACATCATCCGTCACTGACTACAGACCTTTTGGCACGTTTGAGTACAACATCTGAGAGGTGTTGTTGATGCAGCAGGTATGTGTACAAAGTGAGTTACGTATATTAAGTTTATTACTATGCCTCGGGACAGACACGATCTTAACGATTCCGGGGAAGCATCATACGATTTTATCGGCTCTGTCGGTATCTGTCCACAACAAAAAAAAAAACGTAATTAATATTTGGCCCATAAAATGGATGGAAATGGCAAGTAGATTGGGATTTAATTGTGTGACACGTGTGTTCTTTATAGAACAAGCACTATTACTTACGGGGCACTTTTTTTTTTAACTCATGAGCTTTTGAAGTGTTGACATGCATCTTTTTCTCAAAAAACTTATTTGAGACTGGTATTAGTTTTGAAGGTTGGGAATTTTTTTCATTATATTTCAAGATGGCATAAATTTCGTTTTATGCAATAAGCCCCTTTTCAGGCGGCAATGGCTTTTGTTATACCGGGGGCAATTAAGTGTTTCAACACAAACCAGTCTTTTTTTCTATTGGTTGCGTAAGAGAAACCCGATGACATGGTTTGAAAGACGGACACTAACGGGAGCGTTGGGCCTTCGTTGAATAGTAAGTATACCAAGGAACTGTCGGTGAGGTATCTTCCTATAAGTCAAAACACACTAGGGTAAATAATAAAGCGTTTGTAAATAATAACTAAGAATGATAGCGAGTTATTCGCCGACCTACGATTTTCCAAGACACATAGATGTATGAAACTAACGACCACTGATCACGCATATGTGACTAAACCAAATAAATTAATAGGGTCTGTTGTGTTGATTCTAGTATCGCCATAGAAGGTTGGATATAGTCCCACTTTAAACTGGTTCACGTTTCAAAAGCGGTATTATGCGAGCATATTTCGCTCGTTCGAATAATATCCTATGGTGCGTTCTGTTTTGTACTATTGTAGTAGTATACAATTTAGTTGTACCAATGTTCTGGATGGAGCGGTAGTCCTTTCCTTTCATAGATTTGAGTCAATACGGTATGTACCTGTAGCATAGCGCACTAATGTAAGTACTTAGTGATATACCTATAATTGCTAAAAGTTCTGTCTGATTATGATTTTTTGTTTGTAACTTTTGTATCTCATGTGATTGCATGCTTATATGCATGTATTAGTATTTCGTGTAATGAATTCGTGTAATGAAATAAAGAAATATCCAATTAAACATTCGTTGCAGTGATTACACGGAACTGACCTAACCTTGCGCGGAGTGACACAACTTTTCATAAAGAAATTATCAATTATTAAATCACGGTGACATTATATAGGATGGATGACGTACTACTGTCCCAGTCGTGAAATGTGGTCTGAAGATACCGGATTATTAAGTCTGTAATTCTGAATGAAAATTCATGTCATACCAACAAACACAGTAAGCGGAGGGACTGAGTCAGGTATTGTGTAACTGGTCACTATATAATACAACACCACGCACAGAGAACGTTATATCAAACATCAACCCCAACCCTGCAAGGAGGACGCTGATCTTAACTCAACATTGACTAAGGTATCATTTACTTCATCAGGTCTTATTCATTCCATTACTATCGGCATTTCAAGTATGTTCTTTGAACGTTTAAAATATTGGAGTTACCCGTATTGCAATTCGAAATATTCTTTCTATCGTTCTATATTTAGGATGGATTTTAAGCTGGTTCTCCTGCTGTCTGTATGCGTATGTGTGATGCCGGAAGTGACGGAGGGAACGAACACGTACTACACCTTAGTTACGCGGTATAACTATCTGTACAAAGAATTGCATCGACTGAAACACATCGTAGCGTCCCTTACAAAAGGTTAGTAGCAATTAGTTCCATTACAAAACCACTGCACAACTCAGCAAGTATGAGATAACAAATTAAAACACAAATATCACAGAATGATTTTAGATTCCTTTGCAACAATGTTGGAATGTAGCGTAAGCAAAAGAACTTATTACGTATATATATCTTGGTTTTATTGAGAGGTAGTAAATCTAAATAAAATGCGTAAACGTGATCGGTCCTCGTGTATTGATAAGATATTAGTATTTTACAAACATAATCCTTCAATGGCAAAACATAATAAATGTGAAATTCTAGATTTTTGGAAAAGGTGCATCGATGTTCAGTTTTTGTGGTAGTGGTGATAGTTTATTTCCCTTTTACTATTCTTGATTTCACGCATGTATTTGTTATGCAGGGACAAAGGGGGAACCCGGTGCCCTCGGTCCAAAAGGGTCTTCTGGACCGAAAGGGGGCCTAGGAAATACGGGACCCGCCGGCGCACAGGGCGCCAAGGGTGATCAAGGCGTTAAAGGTGATCAAGGCGCTGCAGGTGTAGCTGGGACCAATGGAGCACAAGGGGCAGCAGGGACCGCAGGTGTTCAAGGAGTCAAAGGAGACACAGGACTTAAAGGAGACACAGGCGCTGCTGGAGCCGTAGGCGCTAAAGGTGATACAGGCGCCGCTGGCCAAAAGGGAGACTCCGGCGCGGCTGGAGCAAAGGGTGACACCGGAGCTACCGGACCGGCAGGGTCAGCTGGAGCTAAAGGAGACAAGGGCGCGGTAGGGGCACACGGCGCTCAGGGCCCACAAGGGGTACAAGGGATTCAAGGTGTCCATGGACCTAAAGGAGAAAAAGGGCAAAAAGGAGAACCCGCGCCTTAATTTGAAATCAACATCAGTTCTTCCCAATACTGAGTACATATGTACTCAGAGCTATGTTATTTGATTGTTACTTTTCATGTTGTACATCAAGAAACCACCAACACATTTTATGAGTAACATTACAGTTTGTTTTGGGTTTTTTTCTAACACTATCATGGGAAATATCATACATTAAAACGCTACACATGCCATTGACATTTTGTTTGTCTTGTATGTATTTCCTCATTGTGGGTCTTGGTTGTCGTTTGGTTTCATCACATATTGGATAATGCTACAGAGAATTTTTATCGAACAGAATGTACAAGCAAGCCATTAAGTTGATTAACGTTGCTAAATATATCTTCACCTCGCCCCTTTTCATCATGTCACCATACTCACAATGTGTCCATTATGTATTTATCTAATGCAAGTCTGATCGTATCGGCGACGAACTTCTCAACAAAATCTGGAAAGACATCAGTAGAACATGTTTAGTGCAAGACAATGTGGAAGTAATTCATACGAATACTCTAGTCAACTGCTAGTAACTAAGTACGGTCAACTAGATTATTACAATCCACTAGACTGTTCATTGAGAATGATTTCTTTATTCGTGACGATTCAAATGGAACTCTATCTTCATATGAAGAATATTGACATCACTGATTTGTGCCTTTTTATGTTTTGTCGTCTGAAGAAAACCCGCAAATAAGCGTTGTGCGCGGCCTGCGCGCGCGCGCGTGTGTTGTGTGTGTGTGTGGTGCTTTTGAACGTTGTATCGAGATGAAATGACGACAAAACAACAATTTGTTTAGCGACTTTTCGCCACAAAAGAATGAAAAGAGGACAAAATATAAAAAGGTACAAATCAGCTACCATACCCAAATCAGTTCATCTAAAAATATTTCGTCACGTACGAACTTCACGTCCAAACTTTCTAATGCGTTACCTGGCAAAGGGAATATCATGATCGAATGCGTTTCAATAATCAACAGGGCACAGTCCATCAAAATAACAAACAAGCACTCTCACGAAGTGCAGATTCAATATTGGATACATTACGATGCCTGGTTTATGACACAGGCACCATTGGGTTATGATCTTAAACGATTTTTTTAATAACCCTATCGGAAATTCTAAGCCTCATCGGCGTTGGCATAATATTCTGAGAGCAATGAGAAGGTCTGAATCAGCAACAGGTGATATATTGATGCGAGTGAAAAACTTTTAAAGGGGACATAAACCAGAGTAAACAAATTCACTCCGTCCCCCCCCCCCCCTCCGACCTATTCATATGGAGGTCATAATGTGTACTAACTTGAATCTATACAATACAACATGAAAATTTCCAGAAATCAGTTTGGTGTATCGTGTTGATGTTACAAATGCTCTTGAGAAAAATTTGGAAGAAATGTCCTTTTTGTTCTATCTAAGACTTTGAACACTATTATTGTGGCCCCTCCAAGATACTAGTATTGAGTTCAAGATCGATACAAACTGGTTAAAAAATCTAAACAACATGAAAATTATTCGTATTTCATTTTCAAATTCAATTTTACATATAGTGTAATATATATTCTTCAGAATATTTTGCTGGTAGTCCTATATATCTAAATCTTTAACTCGTATCTTGGACTTTCCAATATCTATGGATGATAAAGTGAACACTCTTGAATCAATACTACATGAGGATATTTGCATATTGATTTTTCCGGTTCGGTCCTTGGGAAGAATGTTTGTGCAATATGTTTGCTACATTATACACACATTTTATTGTCTGTACATTCTTATGTAAATCTTTGAACCCTTTCCGTTACCCCATCCGTATGCTGTGAAAAAAAAAATAACTTGAATTTTTATGTGATGAAGCTTTCATTTGAGACCTATCTTTTCAAGTGATGGTTTTTGAAAAGAGGTTTTGTTTTTTAATAACCATCTTCTATTTACTTTTCTTGATTATTATCTTCCCTTTGGAGGGGGTCTTTGCCTTTCATTTAAACAAGCACATATTCTTTTACCCAAAACACAATTTGCATAGCAAGTTTCGTTGAAATTGACCTTAGAGACATTTAAATGGGTCAGTTAACATGATTATA
Source organism: Ostrea lurida (assembly GCA_903981925.1). Lineage (NCBI taxonomy): Eukaryota > Metazoa > Mollusca > Bivalvia > Ostreida > Ostreidae > Ostrea > Ostrea lurida. Next base: position 23,619 of record CAJDSM010024653.1, on the reverse strand, counting down.
CACGTAGACAGTTTAACCCACCGGGTTACTATACATAGTATATCTAACAAAGTCCTCATTTCTGTCTCTTCAAGACATCAATATTAACACAGCATCTATATATTGCAGACTCGTACTTTTCAGGGCGGAATCCTCGTCTTCCTCGGTGGACATGGACAGGAAACTGACGTATGACCTCTGCAGGATAGTTCCACAGTGTTCTAGATACACGGGCTCAACCTTGTTTACCCGCTTACAGAACTTCTAAAGAGAACCAGCAATTCATTTAGTCTTTGAAAAATATCAGAAAGGCCATACAGACCTGTATCTATTGCTATATAAGTAGTTATTTTAATGTATTTAAAGATTTGATGGTATTTGAGCTGATGAATTATATAGCGTTATCATGAATTCGAGCATTTTCGATGCATGGATATATTGAATAAAGGTTTTCTTATTTTAGCGCAACCATAAACTGGCGCTTTTGCTTCGTCGCCAAAGAATTCCGCTAAGTGCACGTATAGAACACTACATCACGAGCGCAAAACACTAGCTTTTCAGGCAATTGTTGATATTTGCCACACCTGCTGCNCCACGTATAGAACACTACATCACGAATTTACAAAGGAAGCGCAAAACACTAGCTTTTCGGGCAATTGTTGATATTTGCCACACCTGCTGCAACACGGGATCTCCGTTTCAAGTTAAGGTCATATCCGAAAGAACCGTAATGCCGAGCTTTTGGTGAAGGAGCAATCACNGGTTAAGGTCATATCCGAAAGAACCGTAAAGCCGAGCTTTTTGGTGAAGGAGCAATCACTACATGTACCTATTTTAACGTCTTAGGTTTGACGCGGCCCGGTCCGAGCACGACCTCCCGATCACGAGGTGAGAGCTCTACCACTGAAAAGTAAGTCGGCCTGAAACGGTGCAATTCACAGCATCACGTATTTTCAAAATGAGGAAATCAACATTCTACTAGCTTTCATTTATATTAAATGGATGTACTACATGTACAGTGCTCCCTCGATATATTGCCCCCCTCTTCTCCGTTATAATGCCACCCCCGCTTTTTGCCAGCAAATCCTAAAGCACAGATTTCTCCCCATGTTAAAATTCCCGTTATAATGCCATTAATTTCTTTTGACAACTAATGAAATATTCAGTAAAGGTAAATTCGTTATATTGCCACCCCCGATTTATTGCTCAAATTGGTGTAGAACAAAGGTTGGCAATATAACGAGGGAGCACTGTATATATTCATCACGATTTATACACATGGATGCAATGCAATCATGAGGAAATGGTCATAATTAGGATTTGTAAAGGTGTCAAAGGCAAGGACTATTTGTATTAAGATTTTCTTTCTCCAATATTTGTCATTTATATTAGATACATTGTACACACATACATCCCTAACCCCCGACTTACCACACGATTGCTGTCCCTTCTTTCCATGTTTTTGCTAATCCCGTCAGATGGCGCTGCATGATTGCCACCATCGCCAATTACACACTGTAATTATAGTCATATCTCCATATTACACTTCCATAGAGATACCAGGAGAATAAAATTGCGATTTTGAGATACATGTATATATTTACTTTCTGAAAAGGCCAGCAGCTATACTTTCCAACCAGATTTCTTTCCATCTCGTCACTCTCTAGATCTCTCCAGATTCCGGAATTTATATGACGGTTTCTAATCCTATTTTATAGTCCATCATCTATTGCATGTATTGCTTGTACCAGCGCTCTGTGTTTATTGCTCAGATTAAAAGTCGCATAAACCGACAAAAGAAAATTAAATGCCGAGTTTCCTCCCATACAATCTTGCTTGAAATAATCATAACCCTGCATGACTTATTCTTCTCTTTTTTTAACGTTTGCATTTGTAATTTATGTCATATACCTACGACAGCTCGGCGTCATTAGCTACAGAAACTACCAGATGAAAATGTGTTATGGTTTTATTCACATAAATTTGTCAAATGGTAATTTTTCAGCAGCAAAATCGAATTCGATGCACGCAAAAAAACCAACTGGAATACTAGTAATACATTGATTTGAAGAAAAGAAAGAAAGATAGACAGATAGAAAAAAAGAATATGTGAATTATGCGGGGAATTATGTAACTTTGTAAAAAAAAAATTGTATAGAGGACAAATTACACATTTCGTTACTCGTCGCTATCTAGGAAAGAATTTCATTTTTTTTTCTTCGTATAATCAAGCTCACATTCACTACAACCTCTCTCATTCTCTCTCTCTCTCTCTCTCTGTGTAGACCTATTGTAAGAGAAGATACTTGAATGCATGAAGACAGCAGAGAAACAACTAAGGGATTAATGCACCAAGTCTCCTGTCAGACTGACCAAGTCTCCTGTCCGACTGACCTTCCGGAGACGGATATGCACGAAGTCGCATCATCTCCACAGGTGTTAATTAATCCTGCGTAATGAGTATTATTCGTTGTCTTATATCCGTGTTTCAGCGTGTAACGGGTGAGTTGTCTCATCAACCACTGAGTATTGCGTCGTGTTCGTGCGGGTTCCCTGAGTGAATTCATGTGTCAACATCGATTATGTAAACCCCTCTATATAAAAACTTCAGTCGTCATAGCATGTTTGTATCATAAACTGACACAGAGTGTGTTGGATCCCTATTGGTTTCTACTGGTCCATTGCAAAAGGTAGAGAGAGAGAGAGAGAGAGAGAGAGAGAGAGAGAGAGAGAGAGAGAGAGAGAGTATGTAAAGAATAATGAAGTAGCTATTTTCCTTCAGTTTTCAGGAGAGATGAAGATCCTGTTGCTTGTGGCGGTATTTGGGTGTGTGGTGCCTGCCGTTCATGGAGTATGGTATGCAAACAGATACAGCTACTTAGAAGTCCAATCGCGCTCTCTACTGTACGAGGTATACCGCGTGAAACACCAAATCGCTCACCTCATTAAAGGTTTGTCCGTCATAACATCATGTATAAATTATAAGGCCATCTAAAATAAATTATCTAGTTCTCAGACACCGCCGCCCCTATAAAATTTTGGCCGCTGGGTTGTTTTTATTTGCGTGCAGAAAAAAAAAATGCCGCCGCATCGATCATATTGCAGGAGTTATCTCCTCGGACACTACATTAAATAACATGAAACTCGTGATGGAGTTAAAGACTTTAGAGTACCTCATCAGTATTGGTTTTTTATGCCTATCTTGGAAGGAAATTATTGTGTGTTTGTATTTCTTATAAAGGATGCGATTAAATATGCTTATCTATTATACGTCACTGGTTTCATCAGACACATGTACTGGTTTATTAATACAATAAAATACTCGTATAATTGGGAAAATATTTAGACATAAATAATGTCAAAGGATATTTTCTTATTCATCTGACACTTTGGGTGGGGAATCAGAGGTATTTGATTTTGTGGGTCACCCTTACCAATGAATTTATAAATCTCAACAAACATTTATTTAGTCGATAATTTTATTTACTGAGTCATCTGTGCATACATGTTGATGCCCTCGAAATTACATTGCGTAAAAATGTTGAAATATTTCAGTTTTTATATCGTTTGATTTAAAAACAAAAAATAAAATCCCTACCCTCACTTACAAAAAATAAAAACCCTACCTCTTTTTCAAAATCAGTTGTCCGGGAACCAGAGGATTTATTTTAGGTGGCCTAACAATGCATATTTTATAGAAAATGATTTTCTTTGATAAATACATGTGTATTTCTAGTTTCTACTTCGATAAATTGCCACAGTAGTATTAAAGTTGTTGCAAAATATTCACGATATCAAAATGTGAAATTGATATTTGAGTCACAATCTAAACCAGCGACATATTCTTTATTACTTTAGTTATAATTTTCAAAAGAAAGATTTTAATTTTCAAAAGATGGGCTTAAGATGTAACTGAGAAAAATATTATAGATTAATATGCACTTTATTATTTTTATACCCCCCCCCCCCGCAACGAGTGGGGGAGGGGGGGGTATACTGGAATCGTCTGTAGACGTAATAGTTTCCGGGCTCTAAAGTGTTATCCTTTCCACCTAGAGACACCATATTGCAAATATATATGAACTACCCATGGGACGAAGATGTTCCCTATCGATTTTGGGGTCAAAAGCCAAGTGTACTGGACATGGAAGTAGCAAAATGGTTTCCGGGCTCTAAAGTGTTATCCTTTCCACCTAGAGTCACCATATCATACATATGGACTACTTATGGGACGAAGATGTTCCCTATTGATTTTGGGGTCAAAAGGTCAAGAACACTGGACAAAGAAGCAGCAAAATGGTTTCCTAAAGTGTTATCCTATCCACCTAGATTCACCATAATCTGCATATAAACTACCCATGGGACGAAGATGTACCCTATCGAATTAGGGGTCAAATGGTCAAACGCACTGGACATCGAAGTAGCAATATGATTACCATGCTCTAGAGGATTATTTATGCGGCCTAGAGTTACCATATCATACATATGGACTACTCATGGGACAAAGATTTTCCCTAGTGAATGTAGGATCAAAAGGTCAATGGTCAAGCGCACTGGACATGAAAGAAACAATGTGATTTTGGGGCTGTAGAGCATTATACTTTCAACCTAGAATCACCATGTCATACAAATGAACTGTCCAGGAGTCAAAGATGTTTCCTATTGAATTTGGGTTCCAAAGGTCAAGCTCACTGAACATTAAGGTTGCAATATGATTTCCATTTCAAATTCTTTAACACTTTTAACAATACCCTTCGGGAGATTAGGGTAAGCGGGGGGTATCCTTAGTTAGCATTGCTCACAGTACCTATTGTTTTTAAAAATTACATATGTTTTCGTAATTGTGATGATTGCTTATTCTACATGTGCTTTCCTTCCATTACTTGTAGCGGGCAACCTTAAAGGCATTCCCGGGGACACTGGAGTCAAGGGGCTGGAAGGTTCAAAAGGCATTAAAGGGGACACTGGCCTCACAGGTCCAGTGGGCATCAAAGGAGAACAAGGCACCAAGGGCGAGACAGGAGAGCGGGGCCCAGCAGGTGCCTCCGGCGCCCAAGGTCCAGCAGGAGCAGCAGGCGCTATCGGCGCTAAAGGAAGTACAGACTAGAAAGGAGCTCTGGGAGACACAGGTGTCGCAGGTGCGAAAGGCGTTTCTGGAGATTCCATAAAGGGACAGCCTGGCGACTCAGGGGCCAAGGGGGCACTGGGAGATACAGGCCCAGCGGGACAAGCGGGCGCTAAAGGAGAGGTGGGCGAGAAGGGGGCCCCAGGAACAAAGGGGGCACAAGGGGTTCAGGGTCTGCAGGGAGTCCCTGGTACGAAGGGTCTGAAGGGCGAGAAAGGCAGTCAAGGGGGTGCTCTCATCAACTAGACAGTGGCCATACCAAGTACCCAGTGTGAGAAAGGCAGTCAAGGGGGTGCTCTCATCAACTAGACAGTGGCCATACCAAGTACCCAGTGTGTGGGTCTGAGAGAGAGAGAAAGAGAGAGAGAGAGAGAGTTCCAGACTGTTCATTTAAAATACTGACCAGACACTATCAACTCTGCGCAGCTGACATATTTTTAGATTATTTAATTTTGAAGATTTCATCTCCTGCTTTTCATTGTTTGCTATATATGTGAATGAATAAAGTACAGTATACAGTTTATAGCCTGTGTTCAATAACTTGTATGTGATAGCTTAATACTGAGCACTGATTCTCCAATACCACGGTTATGTCAGTGATTTGGAAGTCCCAGTCACCTATTCTCTAAGTATTTAACCCTCGCTATCTCGAATCCACGGATATCTTGAAGTTTTTTTCTCAGTTCCATCGAGTTCGTGATAATGAGGTTTGACTGTACATTAATACAAGGCTGATCACTAGTCTTCTCGGAGCAAGATGAAGGCAATCAAACTGAGTGTAATTTCTGCTGATAATCCAAACCAAGAATGGACTGTCTATCCACATGAATTCTAATTACAATCGAATCTCGTTATCTCGAACTTGATGGGACCAAGAAAAAAGTTCAAGATATCCGTGAATTCGAGATATCGATGGTAAAAATACTAAGAAAATAGGTGGTTGGGACCTCCAAATCAGTTCGTCATAACCGTGGTATTCGAGATATCAGTGTTTAAGATATTCAAGTTCAACTGTATACATTTACACAAAACTACTTGAACAAGCTATGAAAAAGAAAAAGGAGAGCATATACAAAGACGGTGCACAGATATATTTCAATAAGTAAAAGTTCTGAAAAATATACATGAGGTAATAGACATTTGCTATCACAAAAGGCATCAATTAAAAATAACCTTAAAGGAGATCTACATCCTATTGGTTTTTTCTTTCTGAGCAGTTGGGACATGTCAATAGTTTGTTCATAACTGCAGCCACCGAGACGTATTTCACCAGCGTTGTTCAGCGTCAATGTTAATCTTCATTCCAGCCATTAGGAAAAACCCTGATGGAAACATGAGATCAACATACGGACACTTTATTTCATTTAAGTGTGTCTGAATTCTCTAAGTCACTACATTTCCATTTCGTCAGACAGAGCTGACCTCGTCGGCTGGAATAAATCCGGAATCTCCGAGTCTCCGGATCGACACACGTCCAGACGGGCGAATTGTTACCCAGGTGATACTAGCATGATCCAGACCAATCCTTAGCCAGGCTTCCGGTGGAAACTGAAGAGCTCTGAAATGAAGTCGTTCTTTCCATCAATATAAGGATATTATAAAAGTGAGCATTCTTACGAGATTCAGAAGATGTATAGGTCCAAAAAGCTGACACTTCACGATCAATTGACTGCTGTAGGTTTATACAGAGTGCCCTCCCCTGTCTGTACATTCTCCAGTCAGACAATACATGAGGGTATGAACTACGACATATCACACCACCAGATTTCATGGACGGTTTGTTAGCAATTACATGTACATATGAACTGATGAAATAAAATATTTGTAAAAAGAAAAAAAACATTCTGGAAAACACTGCTTATGTGAGCAAAAAATGCATAATTTTAACTAACGAAGTTCGATGGTCCTTAGCATACTTGCCAACATTTCTGAGTGACGTTTGGCCGAAATTGGGGGTGGGGGTGGGTGGAATCAGCAGTAGGGGGTTGCATCCCCATACCACCGATTCCCCCCCCCCCCCCCCCCCCCCCAATTTCGGCCAAAACAAAAAACTAATTGCCATTTTGAGGTTATAAGACCTAAAAACCTTCAAATCTAATGGAAGATTTCATCGTGAACCGCCATTTTTAAATATGCTGTAATTGCAATCTTTTCAGCGCTTTACATTAATCCATTTATATTGGTGAAAATTAAGCGTCTTACTGAAAATTATAAAGACAAAAACCGGACGCAGAACAATTAGACCCGAATTCGAAATGCGGAAAAAATGGATAAAACTCTGAACAATTCCACGAAATCCAGAACGAGGCCATTGTGACCTATTTCTGGTTCACAACACACATTTCAGGGATAGACATTAACTTTTTATTCCACTTGCCCGTCGGGCAAGAATACTCAAACTTTCACTTGTCCGAATGAAAAACTTACTTGTCCAAAAAAAATTAACAGTATAAAAGAATAAAAATAAAAAAGCATCTAAACTGTGAACAAATATGGTTTTATTCAATGTTCACAGATACTGTCAATTCGGTAATTCGTTTTTACCGGTAAGAAAAAACAAAGTGCCGGTGCAGCGATAGCAAATAAAGGCCTTGCGCTGAATTTTGACAAAATGTACGTGTACAAGGCACAGCCCTAGGTCTAAGGAAAATGCAAATTAATTTTTAGTTCCCGTTAAATTGTATTTCATGCCCACCTGAAACTCCTGTTTTATTTTTGATTGGATTAATTAATTCTTATTATTCTCTACATTTCTGTTTTTTCTATCGTCTTCTTTTGAAACGTTTTCCTCACATGAAGCCGCCATTTTTCACTGAATACTAGATAAGTTGTACGTCACTCAGGTACGGTAATTTACTGGATAGAATAAAGTATGGTATGACCTCTAGAACTTTGATAAACAAAAACTATGCAGTCGACAGTTAGACACTACGTTTCGTATATTCAATTAAAATAATAACATTTCCCCCTGAAATAACCACTTGCCCGATCGGACAAGTGAGTATCGAGTTTCACTTGTCCGAACTGGGCTTTCACTTGTCCCGGGCAATCGGACAAGCGTTAATGTCGATCCCTGCATTTCCCTCCAAGATGCACATACTGACTACATTTGATGGTCTTAGGTAGCTCGAATAATTCAAGCCCTCCTGTCTCTGGTTCTCTCCGACTTGTGAAGGCTTGAATGCACCAATCGCTAATAATCCTTCAGCTGCCCTGTGGATTAGGTGACCAATCAGCACTTTCCATTTACCGAGTCCACGAAATGTAGTGATCGATAGGGAGCGGAATATAACGACTGAATTATTCGGGTTAGGTCTTAGGCCTCACAGTGAAAAAGATGTGACTCAGACATAAAAAAACCAGACAGACAGACACAGGAAAACCTTACTCAAGACACAGCCTGTCAAAAGAGGAACATATAAAATGGTTCCACTTGCCTGCATATAAAGTATCTGATAACGTTAGCATGGCAAACAACAATCTCGTAGCTGTCCTTGGTTTGTTCCGCTTCTGCTCTGTGGAAGAGCTGTCTGAAGGCTGTTTCTATTCTGGGGCCATCTTGGAAGAACTGCTGAATACAAAACAAAATTTAGTACAGAAATTAACACTCAACAACTGACATTCAAATTTTTGCTAAACATTAAAAATACCTTAGTTCAGCATTGTAAACTTTAAAAATGAAAATATTAAATATGATTTTTTTTTTAGTTCAATACATGTCCATGTCTCTTTCAGCAATGACACTTATCATCAAATAAATACCCCAAGTCTGTCAGAAATCAATCTCTACTTGAGACTGATGTATAAATACAGCACAGAATGGGGGCAATGAATTAACCTTACCGATCTTTCTGGTCTCCAATGGCCCACTGGAGGTTCGGGAGGTATAGGGGCTCCCTCACACAAATTCGATTCCTTCTCCCAGCTCAGGTGTGGAAGATGTTTGTGAATAATATCCGCCGTTTCCACCGCTCTCGTCAGTGTGGATGAGATCAGCTTGGTGTAGGGGAAATCTGCCTCCTTTAGACGTTTACCACAGTAGTCTGCCTGTTTTCTCCCTGTTAGTGTAGGAAAACAAAGTAGATCAGAACGGCTGCCTGAATATAGGGTTTGGTTTTTGTTAGTCCCCTACCGGTTTGTAACCGGAGGGGACTATAGCTTGCTTCTTGTGTGTCTGTCTGTCTGTCCCCATTCCGTCCCGTTGGTTTTCCAGACTTTTTTTCTTACTGCTTGCAGATATTCATTTGATATTTGGCACATTGCTTTACCATACCAAGTTACAGATCAAGTTCGAGTTTGGTTTCGATCCATTCATTTTTCACTGTGTAATGGCCCTTGGACTTAGAAAATTTCATAAAATATCAGTTTTCCGCACTTTTTTTCTCACTGTTTGCAGATATTCATTTGATATTTGGCACATTGCTTTACCATACCAAGTTACAGATCAAGTTCGAGTTTGGTTTCGATCCATTCATTTTTCACTGTGTAATGGCCCTTGGACTTAGAAAATTTCATAAAATATCAGTTTTCCGCACTTTTTTTCTCACTGTTTGCAGATATTCATTTGATATTTGGCACATTGCTTTGCCATACCAAGTTACAGCTCGAGATCGAATCTGGATTTGATCTATTCATTTTTCACTAAGTTATAGCCCTTGTCCTATCCTGGCTCACCAATATTCCCTTTTTATACCATAAGTATATGATATAGCCTACATAATGAAATTAGAATATTGTTGCGGTCCAATGATTTGTGTAACCGGTAGGGGACTATGTATTGCTGTGTAATACTCTCAGAATGCTTGTTTTTACTGAATCCCAATGCCACAAAACAGAATTAATAAAATTTTAGCATGTCTGTGAAATTCTCAATAAAAAAACTGTGATGTCGCATACGAGTAAGTTCCCTTAGCTGGGAGTGAGAATCCTTTCTGAACACTCCCGATCTGAGTATAGTTTTCTTTTTACTCGCGAATTCTCTCTGAATACCCCTGATCTGTATCCTGTGTGTTTTATCTTTACCTAATTGAGTTAGAATTCCCTGAATATCCTCCTAATCTGTACTTGTAGAGTTTTTGTTGTAACAATGGTTTGAGTGATTCTCTTCATCTGACTGAGGACATGCAGTCCTTGTACTCAGATCAAGAGGATCACTCAATCCATTGTCAGACAAAAAATTTATGAGAATACTCTTAAATTGAGTAGAGTTCTTATACCTGAGTGAGAATTCAATTCAATTCACTCCAAATCTTGGAACTGAGTGAAAATTTTCTCCGGATCCTCTTGATCCGAGTTCTTTACCAAGCTTTGTGGGAAATCCTCTTGATCCGAGTTTCTTTTCCTAGCTTTGTGGGAATCCTCTTTGATCCGAGTTCTTTACCTAGCTTTGTGAGAATCCTCTTGATCCGAGTTCTTTACCTAGCTTTGTGAGAATCCTCTCTGGATCCTCTTGATCCGAGTTATTTACCTAGCTTGTGAGAATCCTCTCTTGATCCTCTTGATCCGATTCTTTATCTAGCTTTGTGAGAATCCTCTTGATCCGAGTTTTTTTATCTAGCTTTGTCCTGAGAATCCTCTTGATCCGAGTTTTTTACCTAGCTTTGTGAGAATTCTCTTGATCCGAGTTATTTACCTAGCTTTGTGAGAATCCTCTCTTGATCCTCTTGATCCGAGATCTTTACCTAGCTTTGTGAGAATTCTCTCCGGATCTGAGTTTTATTACCTAGCTTTGTGATAATCCTCTTGATCCAAATTTTTTACCTAGGAGCTTTGTGAGAATCCTCTAAGAAAATAGGTTGGTTGGGACCTCCAAATCAGTTCGTCATAACCGTGGTATTCGAATATCAGTGTTTTAAGATATTCAAGTTCAACTGTATACATTTACACAAAACTACTTGAACAAGCATAGAAAAAGAAAAAGGAGAGCATATCAAAAGACGGTGCACAGAATATTTTCAATAAGTAAAAGTTCTGAAAAATATACATGAGGTAATAGGACATTGCTATCACAAAAGGCATCAATTAAAAATAACCTTAAAGAGATCTACATCCTATTGGTTTTTTCTTTCTGAGCAGTTGGGACATGTCAATAGTTTGTTCATAACTGCAGCCACCGAGACGTATTTCACCAGCGTTGTTCAGCGTCAATGTTAATCTTCATTCCAGCCATTAGGAAAAACCCTGATGGAAACATGAGATCAACATACGGACACTTTATTTCATTTAAGTGTGTCTGAATTCTCTAAGTCACTACATTTCCATTTCGTCAGACCAGAGCTGACCTCGTCGGCTGGAATAAATCCGGAAATCCCGAGTTCTCCGGATCGACACACGTCCAGACGGGGCGAATTGTTACCCAGGTGATACTAGCATGATTTCCAGACCAATCCTAGCCAGGCTTCCGGTGGAAACTGAAGAGCTCTGAAATGAAGTCGTTCTTCCATCAATATAAGGATATTATAAAAGTGAGCATTCTTACGAGATTCAGAAGATGTATAGGTCCAAAAGCTGACACTTCACGATCAATTGACTGCTGTAGGTTTATACAGAGTGCCTCCCCTGTCTGTACAATTCTCCAGTCAGACAATACATGAGGGTATGAACTACGACATATCACACCACCAGATTTCATGGACCGTTTGTTAGCAATTACATGTACATATGAACTGATGAAATAAAATATTTTGTAAAAGAAAAAAAACATTCTGGAAAAACACTGCTTATGTGAGCAAAAAATGCATAATTTTAACTACAGAAGTTCGATGGTCCTTAGCATACTTGCCAACATTTCTGAGTGACGTTTTGGCCGAAATTGGGGGTGGGGGTGGGGGAATCAGCAGTAGGGGGTTGCATCCCATACCACCGATTCCCCCCCCCCCCCCAATTTCGGCCAAAACAAAAAACGTAATTGCCATTTTGAGGTTATAAGACCTAAAAACCTTCAAATCTAATGGAAGATTTCTCGTGAACCGCCATTTTTAAATATTGCTGTAATTGCAATCTTTTCAGCGCTTACATTAATCCATTTATATTGGTGAAAATTAAGCGTCTTACTGAAAATTATAAAGACAAAACCGGACGCAGAACAATTAGGACCCGAATTCGAAATGCGGAAAAAAATGGATAAAACTCTGAACAATTCCACGAAATCCAGAACAGGCCATTGTGACCTATTTCTGGTTCACAACACACATATCAGGGATAGACATTAACTTTTTATTTCCACTTGCCCGTCGGGCAAGAATACTCAAACTTTCACTTGTCCGAATGAAAAACTTACTTGTCCAAAAAAAATTAACAGTTATAAAAAGAATAAAAATAAAAAAGCATCTAAACTGTGAACAAAAAATATGGTTTTATCAATGTTCACAGATACTGTCAATTCGTAATTCGTTTTACCGGTAAGAAAAAACAAAGTGCCGGTGCAGCGATAGCAAATAAAGGCCTTTGCGCTGAATTTTGACCAAAATGTACGTGTACAAGGCACAGCCCTAGGTCTAAGGAAAATGCAAATTAATTTAGTCCGTAAATTTGTATTGTCATGCCACCTGAAACTCCTGTTTTATTTTGATTGGGAATAAATTAAATCTTATTATTCTCTACATTTTGTTTTTCTATCGTCTTCTTTTGAAACGTTTTCCTCACATGAAGCCGCCATTTTTCACTGAATACTAGATAGTTTGTACGTCACTCAGGTACGGTAATTTACTGGATAGAATAAAAGTATGGTATGACCTTCTGAACTTTGATAAACAAAAACTATGCAGTCGACAGTTAGACATACGTTCGTAATATTCAATTAAAATAATAACATTTCCCCCTGAAATAACCACTTGCCCGATCGGGACAATGAGTATCGATGATTATCATTGTCCGAACTGGGCTTTCACTTGTCCCGGGCAATCGGACAAGCGTAAATGTCGATCCTGCATTTCCCTCCAAGATGCACATACTTGACTACATTGATGGTCTTAGGTTAGCTCGAATAATTCAAGCCCTCCTGTCTCTGGTTCTCTCTCGACTTGTGAAGGCTTGAATGCACCAATCGCTAATAAACTTCACTTCTGCCTGTGGATTAGGACCAATCAGCACTTTCCATTTACACGAGTCCACGAAATGTAGTGATCGATAGGGAGCGGAATATAACGACTGAATTATTCGGTTAGGTCTTTAGGCCTCACAGTGAAAAAGATGTGACTCAGACAATAAAAAAACCAGAACAGACAGACAAGGGAAAACCTTACTCAAGACACCAGCCTGTCAAAAAGAGGAACATATAAAATGTTCCACTTGCCTGAACTAATAATATACTTGATAAGCTTAGGATGGCAAACAACAATCTCGTAGCTGTCCTTGGTTTGTTCCGCTTCTGCTCTGTGGAAGAGCTGTCTGAAGGCTGTTTTCTATCTGGGGCCATCTTGGAAAAGAACTGCTGAATACAAAACAAAATTTAGTACAGAAATTAACACTCAACAAACTGACATTCAAAATATTTTGCTAACATAAAATACCTAGTTCAGCATTGTAAACTTTAAAAAGTGAAATATTATAGAATATTGATTTTTAGTCAATACATGGCATGCTCTTTCAGCAATGACACATTATCATCAATAAATACCCCAAGTCTGTCAGAAATCAAATCTACTATGAGACTGATGTATAAAATACAGCACAGAAAGGGGCAATGAATTAACCTACCGATCTTTCTGGTCTCCAATGGCCCACTGGAGGTTCGGGAGGTATAGGGGCTCCCTCACAGCAAAATTCGATTCCTTCTCCCAGCTCAGGTGTGGAAGATGTTTGAATAATATCCGCCGTTTCCACCGCTTGTCAGTGTGGATGAGATCAGCTTGGTGATAGGAAATCTGCCTCCTTTAGACGTTTACCACGTACATTGCCTGGTCTCCCTGTAGTGTAGGAAAACAAAGTAGATAGAACATCGCCAATAGTGGTGTAATGTTAAAATCGCCTACCAGGTTTGTAACCGAGAGGACTAAGCTTTCTCTTTTGTGTCTGCTGTCTGTCCCCACTTCGTCCCGTTTGTTTCCAAGACTTTTTTCTTACTGCTTGCAGATATTCATTTGAATATTGAGGCACATTGCTTTACCATACCAAGTTACAGATCAAGTTCGAGTTGTGTTCGAATCCATTCATTTTTTTCACTGAGTAATGGCCTTGGACTTAGAAAATTTCATATACAAATATTCAGTTTCCGCACTTTTTTTCTCACTGTTTGTCAGATATTCAATATAATTTGGCACACTGCTTTGCCATACCAAGTTACAGATCAAATTTCGAGTTTGGTTTTAATCCATTCATTTATACTGAGTTATGGCCCTTGGACTTAAAAAATTTCATAAATTTATCAGTTTCTGCACGTTTTCTCACTGCTTGCAGATTTTTCATGATATTTGGTACATTCCTTTGCCATACCAAGTTACAGATCGAGATCGAATCTGGATTTGATCTATTCATTTTTCACTAAGTTATAGCCCTTGTCCTATCCTGGCTCACCAATATTTCCCTTTTTATAACCATAAGTATATGATATAGCCTACATAATGAAATTAGAATATTGTTGCGGTCCAATGATTTGTGTAACGGTAGGGGACTATGTATTGCTGTGTAATACTCTCAGAATGCTTGTTTTACTGAATCCCAAATGCCACAAACAAGAATTAATAAAATTTTAGCATGTCTGTGAAATTCTCAATAAAAAAACTGTGATGTCGCATACGAGTAAGTTCCCTTAAGCTGGGAGTGAGGAATCCTTCTGAACACTCGATCTGAGTATAGTTTTTCTTTACTCGCGAATTTCTCTTGAATACCCACTATCTGTATCCTGTGTGTTTATCTTACCTAATTGAGTTAGAATTCCCTGAATATCCTCCTAATCTGTACTTGTAGAGTTTTTGTTTGTAACAATGGTTTGAGTGATTTCTCTTCATCTGACTGAGGACATGCAGTCCTTGTACTCAGATCAAGAGGATCACTCATCCATTGTCAGACAAAAAATTTATGAGAATACTCTTTAAATTGAGTTAGAGTTCTTATACCTGATGAGAATTCAATTCAATTCACTCCAAATCTTGGAACTGGTGAAATTTTCTCCGGATCCTCTTGATCCGAGTTCTACCAAGCTTTGTGAGAATCTCCGGATCCTCTTGATCCGAGTTCTTTACCTAGCTTTGTGGGAATCCTCTTGATCCGAGTTTCTTTTCCTAGCTTTGTGGAATCCTCTTTGATCCGAGTTCTTTCCTAGCTTTGTGAGAATCCTCTTGATCCGAGTTCTTTACCTAGCTTGTGAGAATCCTCTCTGGATCCTCTTGATCCGAGTTATTTACCTAGCTTGTGAGAATCCTCTCTTGATCCTCTTGATCCGAGTCTTTATCTAGCTTTGTGAGAATCCTCTTGATCCGAGTTTTTTTATCTAGCTTTGTGAGAATCCTCTTGATCCGAGTTTTTTACCTAGCTTTGTGAGAATTCTCTTGATCCGAGTTATTTACCTAGCTTTGTGAGAATCCTCTCTTGATCCTCTTGATCCGAGATCTTTACCTAGCTTTGTGAGAATTCTCTCCGGATCTGAGTTTTATACCTAGCCTTTGATAATCCTCTTGACCAAATTTTTTACCTAGGAGCTTTTTTGAGAATCCTCTCTTGAATCCTCTTGATCCGAGTTCTTTACTAGCTTTGTTGGAATCCTCTTGATCCGAATTTTTTACCTAGGAGCTTTGTGGAGATCCTCTCTTGATCCTCTTGATCCGAGTTCTTTAACCTTAGCTTTTGTGAGAATCCTCTT